>DF241114.1:0-89759 GCA_000507305.1 Breviolum minutum Mf 1.05b.01
CATGATATTTTGTAAGGTTGGAGGTTTTCAAAAAAAAAATGCATCGTTTACCCATGAAGTTTACCAGCCCAAGTTTACCAACCACCCCCCAAGACAAGATTTTTGTGCAACTTTCGTGGGTAAAGAGAAGATAGGAAAAACCAATCCATCGATTTCTTTGGAGATGTTATTTTGTGGAATATGTCCTGCATGTCAGGCCAGAACTTTGAATACTAAACTAACATATAAGTTTTGTTGGTACACCCTCGCTAAAACTAACATGGCGTGTGAAGAAAATCCCAAAACGAAAGGATCGTCTCACAACCATCATTTTTCAGAGGCAAGCGGTTAGTTTTACGGAGTGTACTATGTGATTCTGCTTTGATTGGTAGTTCAGTTTAGGATTTTTTCTCTTAAGCAACTCTGTCTAATATTCTTGGGTTGTTCCCCCGCAGAAAATAGTCACCACAAGGATTAGTACATAGACCTTCACTTCCCACTATTACTGGGAAAGGGGACAACCCAACTCGTATTCTTGGATTTGTTAAAGACGATTTTTTTTACTTTCTACCATGGGTAAATCACCAATTGAACTACCCCATTTGGGATCATATTTTTTGTTCTTTTTTCCAAGCATCTTACACCCTGGAAGATTAACATGGAACCTGAAAATGATGGTTTGGAAGATGATTTTCCTTTCAATTGGGTGATTTTTAGGTTCCATGTTAATCTTCCGGGGTGTAGGCAAATCACTTCAAGATTCATACTCCTCCTTCATCCACAAAAACGTTCTTTTCCTAGGAAAGTCCGATAGATAGAATTTTCCCTCCATCTGATCTGACTCAACTGGAGACCAGCAAAAGTTGCCCCGGAAACAATCGAGGAATTTGAAGCAAGATCCTGCTGGATATCTATATGAAAATATATGAAATGCACCGAAGGTATGTAATATGTACATATGCATATCTAAATATAAATATATTGTAACTTTGGAATATTTGGTACATATGGGCCATACATTCGGTGCATTCTGGGATGCTTATGCATCATTTTCCATTAGCCCCCCGGTCCAACGACCTCATCCCAAAGGTCACGAATGGAGAAAGCCAAAGCGCAAGTGCGCGAGAAAGCGCCTTGAATCACGTGGAAAAGGGGAAGTCGTGGAAGTGGACTGTTCCATGGATCTTCCCCGAGGCTCCGTGAAATTTCATGTACCCTCCCAAAGTTTAACATGGAACCTGAAAATGATGGGTTTCCAATAGGAATCTCCTTTTCCAGGGGCTGATTTTCAGGTTCCATGTTTAACTTCAGGGGTGTAGGATATCCTAGCAAAAAAAGCATTTTTTATTTGGATAGGACATACGTATTCCAAAGCATTATTTTCAGTCTCGATTCATGAAATTTCCAACATGTAAATCTTCTGACCTCACGGTAAGATATGAATGATATCAGCGATACTGCTGGTGGAAGAAATCCTGCACCAGGTTGGGATAGACAAAAACACTGCAAATTGATGGGATATTTGCCATATCACCTGGTTTTTCACCAGATTTTTTTCCATCAACGGTGTTTTTTTAGGTAGGATGAGAGTGGAGGTGCTTGCCTCCCTGAAATTTAGGACAGATTACCCAGGTAGTAGCCACTGTTTGACAGGAGAAATGCCTTTAAACACACCAGCAGTTAGGGTACCCTTCAGGGAACCTAACATATCCCATCAAAAATCACTTTTGAAGATGATTTTCCTTTTCCCAAAGTGGGATATTTTAATTCCCTGGAGGGTATCCATTTTGAATTTGCTAGGTTTTTTTACTGACTGTTTTTTCCGTATCAACCTCTGCTGAATGGAAAAGTACCTTTCAACGAATTTCTGGGGATGGGTATATATAATCCCTAAGCATAAATGTAGTTACTAAAAGTTGTACAAAGCACCGTGAATTTCCAGGGTGAACTCATTGGACGACCATTTCGTTCTGACATCAGATTTCTCAAAGATTCCTCCAATCTTGTGCCTGGAATCCAGATGCTTTCTAAGGGGCATTTGTTGAGGAGGGAAACCAGCCCTAATTTTCTTTAAAGCGATCTTTTAAAGCCCGTGAAAATTGAAAGAAAAACAGCTGCTGGGCCACATGTATAGATATGAATATAAGAAGAGTTTGTCCATGTTTGAGGCGTTTGTCCATGTTAAATTTCTACCATTTGTTTTTCTTTGAAATAAAAACACTTTCACTCACCTTAGTGAAGAAGATGAAACAGCACCAAGCAAAAAACAGGGCCATCTTCCAGTGCTGTAGTTGTAGGAACTTGGAATCTCCCACGAGTTTCTCTCAGCCACTGTGGGTGCTGCTAACCCCAGCCACTGTGGGTGCTGCTAACCCCAAGGTGGGTGGCATGATCCAGCAACTTAGTGCCATCCATGAAGAGGATACCCATGAAGGTGGGTACCAACTCTGGTGACGGTTGGGGAGGTTTTTTTTTTTTTCTTCCTTTGGGTGACACACACACAGATGCAACAGGCATCACATGGATTTTTTCTGTGAAAAGAAAGCTGTTTTTTGGTTGGGGAGGGTAAGGTTGTATTTGTTAATACTGAGTTATACTATGTTTCGGTGCTAAATAGGGGGTCATTACAGCTGGGAATTCTTATTGATACAATGGGCCACTGGGATAAGTTGTTTTTCTGGTGGCTCACTACAAGTTACTTGGGTTTATCAACCCAAACTCTTACAAAAAACCTACTGATGTGGTTGAAACAAGTGGATTTTTCTTCAATTTTCCGGAATCTGATTACACAACATAATATCACCATAAAACGGCGGCCGAATTTCAAGGGATACTACCCACCTGCTTGTCCCTGAATGAGGTGGCAGAATTAGGGTCTAAAAATTTCAAGGGAGGTTTTCCCGTGGGGATCCGGGGGGGATGGACCCCTTAGATTCTGATTCTCAACATGTCGTTTCGTGATGTTCGGTCCAAAAAACCAGCTTTTTGGACCGATGGGGGAACTGTTAGTTTTCAGGGGGAGTGAACTGAGCGGAACCTTTCTTTTTCCCCGGTTTTGTCTCTCGAAACGGCGGTTCAAACGAAAACTGTTGCCGAATGCGAGGTGGCGAAGAACTGGCGGAACAGATGCAGGAGCTGTGGGATGAAGAATGCACAGATAGCCGTGATGGTCACATGGTAGTTAGATTGATGATAGAAGCAGCATAGATTTATACAGGGTGATAAGATGACAATGCTAGATGTAGATGCTGGAAAAATAGCATGATAAAAGCCATATTTGGTACAGGCTAGGTGTTGTTATATAAAACGATACGGACGGATGAGATGCCTTAAGCCTAACTTTTGGGATGTTGTCAGTGAGCTATTCTGAGAAATCAGCGGAGTATGGTCTCAGGATAGTATTTTGCAGTATGATTTATATATTGTATTCTAGTACACCCTGAAAACTCGCGTACCCACGAAAAGTCTAAAAGGGAGTATTTCAATAGGAAAATGCATCCCACCATTGATTTTAATGGTTTTGGCTGCTAGTTTTTAGGGGGTGTACATGGGTGTACGGTGTACGTTTTTTTCTTTTTGCAAATCGCAATCAGGAGAGGATTTTTTTTTTAAAGGTGGCGGTAGATACACTATACTGTAACCGTTACACTGCAACCATCAAACATATCAAACAAGACCGCCAACCAGACAAAAATTGTTGGGTAAAATGCGATTGTCCTTTGCCTTCTGGTTGCAGTCCTAGCAAATGGCGGCGGAATCGTGTAATGCTGCTTTGAGAAGGGACACAGGTGCAACCACCCTATGAACATCCTGTATTCCGATCATTTGAGCTACATATGCCTTTCAAATGAAAAAACACCTCCCAATGTTAACTCTGAATTGCCTTCCAAAATCAAGGTTAGGATCTAGCTATATAATGGAAATTGGCCCTTTCCCAGTATAAATGGATTCGGGGTCAGGGGATAGTTGGATGTACCGCTACCAATGTACCCCTAATGGGAAATCACCCCAAAAATGCGCGATATAGTGGTATATAGTGGGTTATAGTTATCCCCCAATTAACACTGTTACTGGGTACATGCCCCAAGGCGTATCGACCCACAAAAAGGCGTATCAATAGCCTGTGGCCTATGGGGAAAGTTTTATATAGTGGGCACGGTATGATTGGTAGTGAGTATAGAATCTGCTTTGGCCTTGCGGGATTGGCTTTCATGTGTAGCAATCTATTCTTATTTGTATACTCGTAGGGGTACACCCGTCCTTGTCCCGTGTGCCATCCACTTCCCAGGACATGTCCAGTGAAGTGGCCAAGATTGCGGGCGACGCCGTCGAAGCGGCTGCACAGGAGATGAGATGATGAGATTTTTTTTTTGGGCGGGGACATTTTTTGTGGCCTTTGCCAAACCCATACCATCCATGTTTTTTGCATATTTACCCACGTTTGGTTGATTTTTTTTTTTGGGTACATGTAGGTATATATATATATATATATAGCGTACATAATGCATCGACCAAGTANGGTACATGTAGGTATATATATATATATATATAGCGTACATAATGCATGCCAATGGGAAAGGGAGCCATCGGCAAACCATGAAAATACATATGAAATTCAAAAATCACACATTTTTTTTTGAGGGGATGAGGAAATGATGAGAGTCAGAGTTGATGCAAGTTGATGTATATAAATCTATGGTTATATGTCTTGCAAGGGATTGTACCTAGGCATGACCCCCCCCACGTAAGGGTGGAAGATTTGGAAGGATCCAGCTCGGCTTGGCCCGGATGCTGGCTCATCACTCATCACTGCCACTGCCAGCTAAAACCCTCGGTGTGTCACTGTTACTGGAAGGGGGGGGCAGCCCCAAAGTACACCCAGCAAAAACGAAGCTAGCTGTTGGTTTCTAAAATGGTTTCTCACAAAATGTGTGGTACTTCAAGCCCAAAGCTGGGGGAAAAAGAGCAAAGATCTGATCCAAATTGGACTAAGAATCATGGTTCAGTTTGGAGAGAAGCCACTCAAACCATGATTATGGGGAGAAATCTGTAGGAGGCATGCTGAAACAGAGGAATGTCCAGGACTCTACGTTTGAGCTTTGAGTGAACATCAATCAGTATCAATCAGGCACCCCCAATGCCAATCCCTCCTTGAAGAAGGGGACAATGGTGGTCACTGGTCACTGCAATAATCCCTTAAAAAAGGTCTTATTTCCTGCAGGGAATGGCATTGGGGGGGGGGGGGCACCTTTACATTCCATGACATTGACCAGACTTCCCAGGGTGAAAGATTTAAGATTGGTCCAGCATTAAAAAAGATCTTTCCCCCAAACATGTCATTGGGGCAGGGATTTTTAGGAGTTTTGCCAAAACTTTCAGATGTTACTAACGATGCTACCAGATATAATCAGATCCTACCAAATATGACCAGATACTACCAGATACTACAAGATATGACCAGATACTACCAGATATGACCAGATACTACCAGATATGATCAGATACTGCTACAGTACCTAGATGTTCGAAAAGGGTCGAGTTCTTTGAGATGATTTTGAGCCAGGAATGTCGCGCGCATGCGACCCAACAACTGGATATTGCCCTAGCATCGTTGCGAGATCCCGGTCCAGACGATGAATTGGAAGAGGACGACATGGTGGGTGGAGGTAGGTGCCGGGATATAGCTGTGTGGCCGTGTGAAATTTCTGAAAGTAAACCCCCCATAGCTATTTCGAATTAAAATGATAAGAGAATACAATGTGATTCTTGGCAAGTTATATAAAGTGATTTGCATGATTCTCATGATTTTTTCCTGCAAATTCATGTGTGTTTTTTTTCTTGGGCTGGTTTTCAGGAAGTCACCAGGAACTCGGAGGGGAACCGTACCATCATGAAATCTACTGCTCAGGTAATTTGCAATCCCGATCACTTTCTTGGCAAAATTTCCCTATAGAACACTATTATTTCCGCTTGCTGAAGTTTCATGCCAAAAAAAAGGTACAATTTAGATGTTCAGGGTATGATTTGCAAGTGGAGGGGTCCAACTCCTACTGAAAGGGGACTTCTCTTCACAGCCCAATTCTAGGAAAAAAAGGTTATGAACCATTTACTTCTCCCTGAAGTTTAGAATAGCCCCTGAAAAGTTACCATCCCAACAGGAAAGTAATCTTCTAACCATCATTTTTCAGGCATTTTATTCAATGGTCAATTTGGGGGTTGAGGTTGGTGCCAGAGCCTTGCGCCTAGCAAAAGTACCAAACTGGATCACCTCCAATTTTATTTCACTGAGCAAGTTGTATCACTGCATGTATGATGGTTTGGGGTGATCTTGCACTATTTGAAACATATCATGATATATCATAATAACTAGGTGGTGGTTTCAATGTTTTTTGCTTCAAATTCATTTGATTTTTTACCTTTATTCTGGGGGAAAATAATCTATATAATTTGACAAAAAATATTGCAAAAACTGGAAGCCCCAATCACCACCCAAAGATGACGGAGGATTTTTTTCCAACACCAAGGGAGGGATTCCAAAAACCTTTTCGGGGAAGGCAACGAACCAACGAACCAACGAACCAACGAACCAACGAACCAACCAACCAACCAACCAACCAACCAACCAACCAACCAACCAACCAACCAACCAACCAACCAACCAACCAACCAACCAACCAACCAACGAACCAACGAACCAAAGAACTCTCACCAACCTCGGTCCAACAAACCGGTCCAAAAACCTCCAGGATGAAGCTGCGATCAAATGGAAAAAGGTCTGTGACTTGGATCCTGAGTTTGGAATGGTAGGCTTCCGTCCCCGACCTTTTTTTTGGGGGGGGGGAGGTCCAAGATCCTGGCAGGAGGGGATGGCTGGTGGTTTCTAGCTTCCGGGTGAGGCCCTGTTTTTGGAAGGCGCAAAAAAGGTTGAATGGGGATGGATCCCTGGACGGTTTGGATTTGTGGGAATTGATGTTTCGTAGAGGTAAGTATTTACGACATATGCTATATTTTCATATTGCATACATGTGATATGGAATGTATCATGATTGGTGAGCTAAGATGGATGGCTGCTTATTTTTAATTTTTTACGAGAAGTTGCATCTAAAATGATGATCTTCGACAAACTCTCACTGAGAAGGGACCAAAAAATCGATTCTGCAAGGAACCTGGCCACTTTCAAATTCCAACTATCGCCCCCTGAAAAAAATTGGTGATTCGAAAAATTGTTTGTTACGTTTTCTGTTTTTTCGGGGCTAAGCCGGTCACTTTTGAGGAGGAAACTGGGAGAGAAAGTCAAGGTTCAACTTCCTTCAGTTCCAGTGATGGTGAAAAAGCTGATGATTCTGATGAAAGATCAGCTGCACATAGATAGGGTTGCCCAACCATTTCGCATATTAGGGTTGTAACCTTATAACCTTGTCTATGTGCAGCTAAGATCCTCTCAGGTAAAATCCGAAATGCGGTGGAGGATGATTTGCTGCTTCAAAAGATCCTTGGTTCATGTGGAAATCTGGAGGGGAAATTTCACAATCACGCCACGTCACTTTGCTAAGGAGGAAATGAAAACGTTTATTAAGAAGGTAAAGTTGCATTTATGTGCCCTGGTCCATGTAAGCAAAAACAATCTTTTGTAAGGAGTTGAACATGGTTCTTCTCATTTTTTTGTTCCCTCTCCTGAACTGAAAGCATCGCACAATTGCATTGTTGCAACACGTCTCAACAGATGTCTCTTCCTTGAACTCAACAGCCAGAAACAAAAACCAAAACCTTGGACACAGTATGTCCCAACCAAAAAAAGCCGAGAAGTCATCCCAACTGGCGGTTTAGTAAGGGAATCCCCCCTAATACCCCTCAATTCAGGTTTAGGAAGTGTATGTACATATATATATATATATATATAAACCAGGTGATTCAAAGTGACCTTGCTACCCCGTAGTTGGAGGTCACGATTCGCCTTGGAAAGGGTCACTTAACCATCCCAAAAAGGGCACAAAGACTTGCCAGGAGTATATATATATAATTAAATATATATATATATATATTGTTTCATTATTTTCACCTTTTAAACTGGTGGTTTAGTAAGAGACAAGTCCGAACGGTTTAGAAAGGGAATCCTCCCCCCAAATCCCCTCAATTCAGGTTGAGGAAGTAGATATTTATATTCATATAGGCTCTATGTATACATATATATATATATATATAGGAAATTTTGCCCAAGAAGAACCCGACTGGTCCAGTGTTTTATTTCCGAGGAATGTGGAAACCATCTTCCCTGCAGCTGCCATGGATACAGCCCTGGCGGTGATCAAGGACATTTGTAAAAATGCCAGTGGTGGGAAAATGTTCAACCGAACGGGAAAGCGGAAAAATCATCGACTCACACAAAATGAATGAATTCGAATGTAAAAATTCACATCTGGGTGGGTTTTACTGGCTTGGAGAAAAAACATCCGATTTCCGTTTCCGGTTTTGAAATCTCGACCTGTATTTTCGGGGGACTTCTGAGTGTCACGAAATTGACATCAAGGCGAAACATGACCAAATCTGAAATTGCAAAAGGCCCCCTTAGCAACCCATCGTCAGAACTGCTTAATCTGGAAAAAACTCACATGGGTCTAGTATCAATTCACTGTATGTCTTAACATTAATTTTTGGTGGGAACTTCCATGTGATTTTTGTTAATTGGGTTGCCAGGTTTACCCTCAGAAAAAGGGGCCTGGACCTTCATCACCCATCACACCCACCCATCACACCACAACCTGGTTATGATGTGAGGACAAAGACTTCATGCGCCTTGGATGCCTTGAAGTTGTAACAACTTGAAGGATGGGATCCCAGGCAGAAGTGGTTAGGACCGATCAACCCCCAGCCATAAAGGCACGGCCGTTTAGAAGGGGTCCACAACCCGATTCCTTAGGGGGACGACTTATACACTCACCAGCATTGTTATTAACCACTTGCAATACACCTGGGTTGCTCCTCCATTGGAAGTGTTCCCAAAATCTCCCATGACAATTTTTTTTCAATCAAAGGCCAGGAAAGCGACACGGCTTAAACAAGGTAAATTCTGGTGATCTTGTTCGATGAATTTGGGAAGTACCAAATTTAGTAGCCAAAGAATCCAATTTGGCAGAGATTTTTCAAACTACATGCATATACCGCATACCAGTAGCATGGTGTAGTCTGGTCTAGTTTCAACTGCCCAACCAACTGACCAACCTCCTCAACCCGTAGCTCACCAACCAACCTGTCAACCACCAACCACCTCCCGTTTGCTGGGCCAACGGCCTTCAACCCCCACCTAAGGCCACACAGCGTCACCAACGAAGTGGTGGCAGATCAACTGCTCCGCGCGAAGGTTCGAGGTCGTGGTGATGTGAGGGCACCGTCCTCGGTCGGCACGGGCCGTGGGGTGGACTTACCACAGATGCCACCGCAGAATCCCGGCACCTTGGCGTGGCAAAATGGGGCAGGATCCAAAAAACCATGGATGGGGTGTTGGTTGGTTTGGAGGATCAAGCCAGGGTTTTTTTGGGTACTGTAAGTGGTTAATAACCATATGGTGAGCGTATATTTTTGTCCCCCGGAGGAATTCCGGTTGTGGTTGTTCTTATTCCAACCCCTTCATAAAATGGCCGTGCCTTAAAAAGGCCCTGTAACTGTTGGTTTGGGTGTGGGGGAAGAAGTTGGGGCCCCGGGCCTGTAGAAACAAATTGGGGGGCTGAAAGATGAATGTCCATTTTCTTCCCTTACACGTCACCAACTAAGGGGCTCCTTGAATTCATGGTAGGTTTTATGTGGTGATAGGGGTTTTTCAGTTGGTTAAGGTGGTTTAGTTGGGACCGTTGGGAGGTTCTGTTGAGTATCGTTGTTTTAAATGGGGAGGAATAATTGTGGCAAGACGGCAAGACTTCAGAGAGCTGGGTCAGTATGAGTAGGACTTGAGTCGAAGACTGGATTTTGGGGAAAGAGAAGTTTGTGGATTTTCGTGGTTTGGTTTTGGTGGATGTTTACTCGGTCTGGGAGTTGATATTTTTCCTCAAATTTCTTCTGGAAAATGGGAACTCCGGAGGTTTTTTTTGTTTGTTTGAATTTTTTAGTAGCAGGAAAACTGGATTTTGTAAGCTCGGAGCGTTGGCTTCCGTTATTTGTGGATATGAGTTCGGCATGGATTGAAGTCAGATAAAGACTCCGCAACTGGTTTGTCCTCCCTGGAAAAAAGTGTGCATTGTCTGTTTTGTCTTTCTCTTTTTCTGTTGTTGCTGGCCGTGATACTGTTGATGGCTGAAATCCGGCGATCACCAGTTGATACTGTAGGTAGTTTATCCCCATTATCTTACGGGGTTTTATGCACCATCCCAGGTGGTTGTTTGGGATTTCTTCCATCAACCACTGAGGTAGTTTGGGTCATCCAGATCTTTGCCCAAGGCACCCAAACACAAAACAACATGAGAAAACCCCTGTTTTTGGTCGGAAAAGGGGCAGGAGAAACATGGCTGGGTGCAGTTCCCCCTTTATTAACATGGAACGATCATCATGGAGGTTTTGTTTCAGATCATTTTTCTTTCTGAATGGGTGATGGCTGTAGGTTCCAGCTGTTAATCTTCTTGGGTGTCATGGGTCTAGTTGGGTTATATTTATATAAATCTTATTTGCAACTAAGGGGGGAAAATCCCTTACTGTGGATCCAATGGCAACTACGGGGTTTTACTCTGAAAATTAGGGTGAAAGCTGAGCATTTTCAAGAAAAAACACCAATCGAAATCAGCCCGTGGGTGTTGATTGACACCTGCTGAGCCAGTCCGACTGTTTTTTTGCTGCAAAAAAGACCCAGGTAGCACTGCCAGGCTTCCAGGAGGCCTACAGTAAGCAATACGTTTAACAGTCGGTCAGACCTCCAGGTGACACTGCCGCCCAGCCTAATCCTCAACCTTTGCAACCCCAACCCTTCTCGAGCCACCAAAAAAAAACTTAACATGGATAGCTTCCCCAGAAGCTTAACGGCTGGAACCTGAGAAATACAATCCTGGAAAAGGAAGAAACTCATCTGAACCAAACCATCATTTTCCTGGTTCTATGATCTTAATCTTCGGGGGTGTAACCCAAAGAGTCATATATTAAATATATAGGAGATATAACTCCTCCTGCCAAGTCACATCCATTTTGGTGTATCAAAATTCGTTAAATTTCCCGAAGTCTCAGGCCATTTTCGGTTCAAAATATTTCAACAACAAGTTACATGAAAATTAAGGCATTTTGGATTTGTGGTGCCTTCCCTCAGGTTTTTTTATGCTAGAAGTGCTTTCTGCAGTGACTGGTGAATCAATTGCCGTGTTTGAAGATGAGGAAATTGCAGATCCCTCAGTGAAGGCATTAAAACAGCGCTTGGCACGGAAGATTGGCCTCCCACGATTCCAACTACGGCTCCTTCAAGACGCTTGTTGCCTGGATGATGACCAAACCTTTGCAATGCGAGTGGTGCAGCTTGTGATCCTGGAGTTTCTGCCTCCTGATACGGAGCAAGATCGGGGCATCATTGTGGCATGTGAGGAAAATGATGACACACTGCTTGAGCAGCAGTTGAACAAGCCACTCAGTCCGAACTTTCAAGATGCAAATCACATCACGCCTTTGTATGTGGCAGCCTCCAACGGAAGTCTCCAATGTGTACTTCTACTGGTTGAAGCTGGTGCCAACAAAGACCAAGGCCGGACAGACAATNAGAAGGGGCACCTTGAAGTTGTCCGATTTCTAGGTGAGGCACGATCACAAGAGGCAGGTTGCAGGCTGGCATGAAAAGAGTGGTGCAGAACATTTGGAGCACGTTGAGTCAATTTCTTGCTTTTATTTTATTGGCTTCGACAAAAATGACTTGACATGAAATGAAGTGGAATGGAGTGGATGAAGTTAAACGGGCAAAGGAATGAAATGGAGGAAATGAATGAATGGAACTGAACATGACATGAAATATGCATTTACATATAAACTAAACATTTCAACATTTCTTATTTACTGGTATTTTCCTCGCATGGTTCACTGGAACATGGCATTGTATTTTGGAAGGTAACTCCATAACTACCATTATGAGATAATTACAATCCATTTTTCACTGGAGATCCATAAAGATCGCTTTTTGGGTGGAAAAACAAGGGGCGTTCAACAGTAACAAGACACCTCCTTACACCACCAATGTGTGTGTGTGTGTGTTTTTGGTGCAGGCCATGTATCTATTATCGCTCGGGTACCTGCACTTCGGGTGCCGAATGCACTTTCTGCCATATGTCCCACTCGCGTCGACCCTTGCGCTTGGATAAACGCCACCGGGAAGCTTTGAAGCGTGCCTCGGAGACCGGGAAAAATGTGGAGAGAAATTATCCTAAGGAAATTGAAGGAAGACATTGGCATAGCATGGTACTCTAAACCTGAAACGTGCGAAGTAAGACATCTTAGTTTTTGTTTTTTTTGACTTGATGAAGGTCCTGACTTGAGATTTTTCACTCCAAAATTTCGACAGATGATTTCATATTTCTGAAAGTTGCAGCTACTACCAGGTCATTCGTCTCCATCACTGTTGAATTTCTTTTATTTCTTTTTGACTTTTTTTATTTGGAATGACGACTTGCTCAACTTCTCGATGATTTCCCCCTAAGTTTTTTTCCTCACTTTTGATGGCCAATCGCCATGAAAAAGTGACGTTGGGTATATGGATGAACGTGTTTAGTCAATCATTTCAAGCTAATCTGCATGTGATGGACGGGAACGCCCTTTTCCTTGCAGATTGATCTAATTTGGGCAGATTCTGAATATATGCTTGTGTACATTTAGTCAATACTCTTACAAAAGGTCTACACCTCGGGACCCCCAAACCTATAAAGATAATGTCATCCTGGTGGGTGACGAGCCAGCATCCTGGGGCGGCCACGGGCGGCCACGCGAGTAGATCCAATGGATACCTGGAGCCCTCCGTGAAACTAAGAGAGCTCCTGAAAACCAATAGTTGGCACATGAAATATCCTTCAAATTTGGCCTATTCTCAGGGCAAGATGTTTGTTTCAGGCAGGGCAAAAAAAAGTCATGGGGTTGAAAGAAAGGAATTTCTCCCTTGACACATGGGCGAGTTGTTTCCTGGTGAGATGTTTTTTCGAGGTCAGTGATTCCTAAGAACAGAACATGAAGAAACCACAGCCTGCAAGCGATGACATCTCAGCATATATGTCATATTTGTTTCATTTTTGTTTCTATATACAAATCTGTATATGTTTACTTGTGTTATTACAATATATGTATTATTTTTTCTTGATTTTACAAACAGTCAATGTGAAACCTTGGGATTTACAGGAATGAACCAAGAATTTCACCCTCCAAACCTCCAAAAAAAACATCCCCTAAAAAGATGGCCTTCATAGGGTGAACACCTTTGTTAGCTTCGCATGTCACTCGCTGCAGCGTTTTTTTTTCGAGCTAAGGCATGCCCTTCAAAAAGTTATTGAAGGCCATGGGGTCCACGGATGGATGGATGGATGGGAGGATGGGAGGCAAAACGAGGAATCTTTTCGAGCTAGTTGCCCCTTATTTGTATATATATATATATATTATATTTTTTTAAAATGTACACATGATATATGCATCTAGAACACCATATTATTCTAAGAATATTGACTTGGTAAGATATGATACTAAGTGAAATGAAATTAGCTGAACCTAAAACAAAATGATACCATAAATACCAATCTGAATACGAATCACATGGGTCAATTCTTCCAAGTATACTCCCACCTGAAATTTCAGCATTAGGTATACCCCAAAAATTGCAAAAAAGATACTTAGAAGCCGGAGTTCACACCTTTTGCCAAGGCTCCGTGATTTTTGCTTTCCTTTCCCTTAAAATTTCTCCTGGGTGTAGCCCCGGATTATCACATGTTGAGTAGGAAATTCCTATTCAACTTTTCTTCTCCACTGGCATCCTGGGAAGGG
Source organism: Breviolum minutum Mf 1.05b.01 (assembly GCA_000507305.1). NCBI lineage: Eukaryota > Dinophyceae > Suessiales > Symbiodiniaceae > Breviolum > Breviolum minutum. The sequence goes on from DF241114.1 coordinate 13,954, forward strand.
AGCCACAATCAACATATACAGCTTATACATATCTATGTATCCCCCCCAAGCAAAAATTCTAACGACAATGGAAAATCACCTCATTTTTTACATAGCAGGAGATATATACATCAAATGATTGTCTTTCTGTTGTCATTGGTTCGTTTTTCAGGGGTGTAAATATATATATATATATATATGCAATGGTTGGTTTCAAAAATTTTTTATTTTCACCCCAAACCTTGGGGACATGATCTAATTTTTCGAACGGGTTGGTTCAACTATCAACCAGCCAGTATAAATTTGGCTAACATTTGCCTACATTTACCCCCCAAAACTACATAAATGTCGGTAAATATGCCATACATTGAGCATCTGGGTATCTAAATTTACTTCACATCCTCCTGTTGTTCCCCCCCCAGCCATATCAACTATCAACTATCAGGTGGTGGTGCCCATTTTAGCCTCCAAGGTAACATCCTTAGCTGAGGCACGTGGGGCGGGGCGTTTTGGGGCGTCACCTAACAAAGGTGATGGAGGAATCAGACAACCCGGGGCCCCCAAATTAGCCTGCGAAAAAAGGTTCAGGATTTTGGTACCTTTTTTAGGTACCTGCAAAAAATTCTTGGTGATTGTTGGGAAGTGCCTGGCTGCAGTGAAGATTCTTTGTCAAAGCGAAGATGGGATCTAAAATCTATGACACCCACCCCCGAAGAGCGTTCTAAGACTAAGGCCTGGCTTCAGTTGTATGCCTAAAAGTCATGCAAGTTTTGGGTCGTTGGGATTTTGTTTACCTTTGAAGGTTTGGTGATTTTCAAGTTGTTTGAAAAGTCTTTGGGTTTAGGAGGAACATTCCCCAGGGATGAATCAAGGGAGCGGAAAGGATGTGATTTTTTTCGAAGTAATGCTTGATGTTTGCAGATGTTTGCAGGAAATTCAAATGATTCAAAATCCCAATTTTTGCGGGCGAACGAGTAAATAGATTCAACAGATAAGCTTGCTATCCCCCTTTATCAAGCTTAATGCATTTAATGCCCTCGACGTATCCGTCCGTTACTGTTTCCCTAGAGATCCTCAAACACTTTCGTGCTGTTTGGGTCTTTTACTCCTCAAAGTCATGCACCAAACACCTTTTTTAGCCTTCAGCAGTCAAATCCTTTTCAGATTCCCTTCCATTTTTCCCCGAGGATTTTCAATACTTGGTATACCTTAGGTAATCTCTTATACCCAAACAGCCGGTTCGACTTACTGTAATAGGATTCAAAAAGATGTAAATCACAATAAAATCTTCAAAGAATTGCTCCACTTCTAGATTCTTTTTGTTTAACTCCCAAGTTTTTGCCCCATAGAAAAAGCAGCAAACTCGCCGCATCATGGCCTTCCTTCAAAAAAGATCCTCACCACATGCGCTTCACAAAGGAGAAGTTGAGTTCGCTCTACGAAGTTCCAATGGAAGGTGATGCCCTCGCAGAGCAACAGGTGGACATTCATGGTGTTTTTCCATGATTTTTGGTGGGCCTTGATTCTTTTCGGGGGGGACCGGCCGAAACCCAAAAAGGCAACTCAATCTTCCAAGCATTTAATTTTCTTTTTAGGTACAAGCTCTTAGTTTCAGGGAGGGTACCAAGATTTTGATACGTTCCCATCACCAACAAAAAAAACGCCTCAAATTTATTTGTGCCAGGATCCGGCCACACCTCCCGCGGACGATGCCACGCCGCAGCCCGGCAGCGAGGATGAGGTGGCAAACGCGGCTGCCATGACCAAGGTCAATATGGCGGAGATTAAGATGGATGCTTGGGCTGAAAGAAAGCATTTCCTCTCTGGTTGGCCCAATGGGGCCAACCCTTGGGGACCTTTTTTTGAGGCCTACATATTTAGTAGGAAAATCAAGCTTATCTTAATTTTTATTACATGGCCCGAAATGGATGAAACAAATCCGTGCAGTGTTTTTTTTTGGATGAGCGAGTGAGATTTGGAGCTTTATTGGGGATATCTTAAATCACTTCATAATAGGGAGCAGCTATCCCCAGGTTTCGATCCGACCATCTAATTTGGAGCAATTGGAATCTGAGGGTGTCTCCCCCCCAAGAAATAAGGCCTTCTTAAGGGGTTATTAACCAGCATCGTCCCTTAACACTTCCCCTAAGAAGGCCTATACCCTTAGATTCCCATGAAAGACAACCGGACGTCTCCCACAAGGATGTCTTGACGATTCTGGAGCAGCTGGCACAGAACGCGCCTTGGCGCCTGTCAACTTGACTGTTGTCCACTTCGAATCGGTTGACCATTCCTATGGTCCAAGCAGGGCTGAAGTTGGCATTTTTCCCTGGAAAATGAACGGCTGGAACCCAAAGTCATGGAGGTTTGGTTCAGATGATTTTCCCAAATCGAATTGGGGTGATTTTTTAGGTTCCAGCGGTTGTACCCTCCAGCGTGTGTAACATATCCACCCACCCAAGGCAATGTTGGAGTGGACGATTTTCCTTTTCCCAGGGTAAAATGAGCTCTGTTCCCTGGATGACCTTCTTGGACATATGACATATGCAAGTAGGAAGGGCCTAGGATTTAATTTCCACGTTTCAAGCGACTGGTCACTTTGGAATTTAGTTGGGATTTACAAATTCAGACTAACCCGCCCAAGAATTTTGGAATTGTATAGTTCTATTTGTTGGGAATCTCTATGCTTTGGAGTTTAATTCCATAATTAGTAGGATTTTAGTTGGAAATTAAAATCTTGCTTGAAAAAACGAGGGCATTGGCGTGGCAGTTATGCCAAAAGACCTCCTGGCTACTATAGCTAAAGATAAACAAAAAGAGGATACGGTACCACAGACCACCAAAAAAGGGCATTGAAAGGGATCTACCTTGCTTCAAGAGAATCTTTGGTTTAGTATCAAGCTACAGCAAATTCGCCTGTGCATTTTTAGGATTCTTAGGATTTTTTAAAAGGTAAAAACCTCATTTGGAGTTGCAAGAAGTACCATTACATTTTCCTTTTGTGTAGGCCTTACATAGCAAAAAAGCACAAACTTACCCCCTTCCCCATGAAATTTAGCGAATTCATACCTAAAAACTAAAATTTAGAAGCCCAAAAAATATTTTCCAAAGCCCATCATTTTGGTATCCCTTGGGTAAATTTGTGGGGTGTACAATATGATCCTGGCTAGTCAACCTAGCCCGCCCCTAACATGCCCACCCAGCAAGAAATATCAGAAAGCAGGCCCTAATTCTTTTATATAGATTCTTAACCACCATGATCTCTAACAGGGGGCCCCCTATCTTAAGGGGCCTCAGGAAAAATCCTGGGTGGTTCAACGTGCTGCTATCCTGAGGCTGGCTTAGGATCCATTGATCTGACAGGGATTTGGATCTACAACTCGTCAGCAGCGGGGAATACCTCCTCCAGACGTCATAGTGTAGGAGAGCCGACGTCTACCTGTTCTACAGGATCTTCCAGTTCAGATCAAGATAGTGGAAGAGATAAGAAGGTTGGATTGGGTTCATGGATTTGATTTTTTTTGGTGGGCTGGGTTTGTGTTTGGGGTTGATGTTGGGTTGTTTGTTTCTTTGCTTCATTCTTTCATTCTTTCTTTCTTTCTTTGTTTAATTGTTGGGATTAGTGGGATGCAAATTTTGGTGGATAAAAAACAAGGGGAAAACTCGTTTTTAAACCTTTCTAAGGGGTTTCTTCGCGGTGATTCTGAGGGGATTGAAGAGTTTTGAATGCTTTTGTTTTGGGCGGATTCTTCCAAATTCTATCCAAATGTCAAATTTCACTAAAGTAACTCTCCCTCGCTCTCTCTATCTATATATATCTACGTGAATGTTTTCAAAAAATACCCGATTTTTAGGGAAGGGAGGCATCTGCATGATCCCGAAACCTGGGTGAAAGCTGGAGCCAGGTGGGGTGAAACCTGCACCAACTCCTCCAAACGTTGGAGGATGATCCTTAACCTTAGGATCACGTCACGTCACGTCATTTCAGCATTTTCAGCATCACCCCCAAAAAAGGGTCAACAATCGCAGAATTGCCAAGGAGTACCTAGGTGGTGGTTTCAAAGATTTTTTATTTTCACTCCTATTAGGGGTAGATTTCCAATTTGACGAGCATATTTTTCAGATGGGTTGGTTCAACCACCAACCAGAGTAGATGGTTTCATGATTTTCACCTTGGAAAACAACTGGGGATTTCAGCAAGGCACCATGCCATTTACGTGTCATCATCTCCTGTCAGGTGTGGCTTCGGGCATTACAGGTGATGAATCTTCGATCTTTGTTGGTGCCTCGTCGACTCCTGTGGATTCACAAAAATGGCCCGAAAAGTAGGGAATGAATATGAAATCATGGAATCACGCATGGAATCCTACATGGTCATGATTTGAGTTGTGATGATTATGAATCATACTTATCATGATGGGGATATATCATGAACCATGGGGATCCCATCATAACCATGTATGATTCCATGCCTTACTAAAGGGCCAGCCAGTTTTGTGGATGTTTTCTTTTTGGGAGGGTGATACGGATTGGATTTATAACTTTTCAAAGAATGAGATGCAACCTTGGAATTGGTGAGGTCGGACTTTTTTTTTCTTCCCCAGTAGGAAGTTCCCAACCCACCTTAAAGCCTTATTTTTTTCCATTCTTTCCCTTGGCAGATCTTTGGAATTGTTCTTTATACCCAACTGCCCCTTTAAAGGACCGTCGTTCTCACAACTGCGGAGCCCATTAAAAAATTGGTGGGTTTATGTGTTTTTTTTAAATGTAAACTCACTAAAAGTGCTCAACCTTTAGGCCTCGGGGACCCAAGTTTTGCCTGTAGATTCCCGAAGATCGCCAAAGTTGGGAGCCAAACTTGGAGCTTTGAAGGGAGGGAAAGGGAGATCATCTCTGCCCATAAGCCATGATGAAATTTAAGCAGTTATCCAAAATGATTGGTATTGGACAATCTAACTCGATTGAAATAAAAGGGTCATGTTGTTTCTTGTTTTGGGGGGAATCGGGATCCATGTTAAATTTCAGGGATGTAGGGATGATTCATGTATTTGTTACTTAAAAAAAACCGTGGGCTGGTCAATGTCTAGGCCTTTTCAAAGCTGCCAGGAGTCTTTTGGGGGGTTGGAACCCACCAGTAGGAACCTCTGCACCGGTGACTGGAAGACGAAAAATGCCTTCCTATTAGGAAGGCTACTGTTTCGGGGCCATGTTTGTTTTGGGGGGTTTAAACTTGAAACAAGACATTTTTGAATGGATGGCCATTGTGATTTTTACCCATTTTCCACTGAAGATAAACTTTTCATCCAAATTACAGCGTGCGATAGCCTATATAGATATATATACATACAAGATGAGGGCCCTTACGATCGTTGTAAATGGAGTTATAGTTGTAGAAAAAAACACCCCAAAAAAAATGCTGAAAATTTTCATGGGTATCTGGGGTTATTTGTAACCCCTAAATGGAGTCATTCATAAGGAGGCCCACTTTCTAGATGTTTTCGGGGGCTTCGTTGAAAACGAAGGTGATGATTCGTCGGCTGGCACGCGATAGCGCTGATGGAGCACAGGAAGATTTGTATTTTGGTCCTGAGTCATGCGGGTGGTCCGTAGCCGGTTGCTGGGAAAGATGGGCGTAAAAGGTAGGCAGAGAATCACAATATGTACCTGCGCTCTCCAATGGATGGGAAAGGATGCCATTAAACCACCCCTTTGGAGGGCGGATACATACATATATATATATATATCTTTATATACAGATCAATTAATTAAATTGAGAGTAAGGAAAGATGCCGCAATGCGGTATTAGCATGGTATATTCTACCTTGTCGGAGGTTATATACTAACTCAGGACCCAAGAGGAAAAACGTTGGGCGTTTTGGGAGAAGGATCGTACAATTCCACCTTGCCAAATAGGCTTTCAAAACAGCATCATTTACCATTTGCATCAGGCTTGAAATATATCACACATATCACATCACATATATATGTATATTTATAGATATGGATAGGCTTTCAATGCCCATATTACTGTATTATATAGTTCTTTGAAACCCTAGGCTTTCAGTACACCCCAACACATTTTTCAAGCCCCCCAAAAAGTGCAGCATTTGGCGTTTCACCGCACCACTAAGGGTCGGAGCCTTTTTCCCTCCTTTGAAAGAGGGAAAAACAAAAGAAACAACCAAACACAAAACACACAGATGTCTCCACCTAACATAACTATGGTACGTCGTTTGGACCAGACTACCACTGTGGGTCATAGCTTTTTGGTCCCCCTTGTACAGACAATGTACAGCTGAATTTATCTGCCATTGGCTGCAGCGTGATTGCTACAGGTTGCCACGAGGAAAAAACATGCAATGTATATATATATATATTATTTTTTTTTTGTATCATATATATAGTTTATATATTCCATATTCCATATATCATATATATATATATATATGAGATATATATATATATATAAATATTATATTTATAGGTATACCTAAAACACCCCATTGAACTTTCTGTCACTCATCTTCACCTAAACAGGCAACTCTTGGAGCAAATCATCGCACGGATCCAAAGTGCTTTCGGTGCCTTGGTGTTCTTTTGGGATCGCTAAGAGATGTGTTCAACTGTTGTCCAAGGTAATGCCTGAAAATATGCCTTTTGCTTGCCCCCCCCCAAAAAAAAAGCCATGCAGATCGTCTCCCTATTTCCACTTTTTTTTGGAGCTTTTGGATGCATTTGGCTGTTAGGTTTAGGTCACTACAAGCCCTGCATTTGGTAGATACATCTTAGGCAACGTCCTGGTAGTGTATTTTCCATCTCAAGTTTTCGGGCCCTAAAAAACAATCGCCCAATTCCCACCACCCCCAGGAAAGTCCGCCCCCGACTTTGAAGAGGACGTCCGGATGGATGGCCGAAGGTTTTTTTTTCCAGGTGTGTTGTGTGTCCCGGAAAAATCCACGCCCCAAGGGTGGAAGGTATATGGGCTTTCCGCGAGTATTTTTTTTTTGAAATGGGTTCCAAAGTAGGGCCAAGGAAACAGTGGCAAAGTTGCGGCACTGCGGCACCATGGTTTTTTCTTTAATTTGTTTTTTGTCACTTAGATTTTTGTTGGTGACAGCGATGCTTAAAAGGATTTAAAAGGTGGACATACCGAAAGTTGAAATAGAATCGACTGCAGATGCCACTGCAAGGGGAAGTCCAGCTACTTTACTGCCGTTGTGCGTTGGGTTCCAGAAAAAGCCGCTTGGGAGAGGATGTTATAACTGAAAATATTTGAGTAAAGGGCTGTAGCACGAACTCTCACCACGAATGAACTATTTGTTGAGTGCTGGGAAGGAGCAATTAATGCAATCATCAAAACTATGCGTGAAAAGAATCCCCATCACATGACATCCCAAAAACAAATTTGTGACCTGGAGGTCGAGCCACAAAAAGTTTTCCACCATCTTCCAACCCCAGTGTTTTCCGGTGCTTTGCTGTTAGTTCCAGGGAGTTTTTTGCAACACATTCTTGGACTGATCAGCTCCCTACCTTGGAGGATGACCACAAAATACCGAAACCCTGAAAGTTGCGAGGGGGAACACTCCAGCTAGTCTTAAGGGTTTCCAAGAAGTCCCACAAAGAACGGAAGCCGCCAGAAAGTTTGCAACTTTTAGGGCGTGTATTGAAAAGCTATCACATCCATATATTATCAGTGGTCAAAAGGTAATAGTTAGTAGTTTTCAAGGGACATTTTTTTGAAAGCCAGTGTTGTGGCATTTTGATATTAACAGGGAAATTTGTCCTTGGGTTTATTTCGTGGAAAAAATCATAAATTGGGACGATCTTCACCTAGCAGCGACGAAGACCACTCATGTATTGAGTAGTAAGGACGTTAATGTCAGATGGCTCCGCGAAAGCTGAAATGCTGGCCGCGAAAGATTTGCGAAAGAGTTTGTAATACTGTTATCTTGCGAAAGCTCGCGAAAGCAACGTTGAATATATATGTCGTAAAATGAAATTACACGATGTTATGTTGTGTAAATGCACCTCCATATTTGCACACTAACACGTTGTTCCCCCCACATCGATATCGCCCGAAATCCGCGAAAGTCTGGCGAAAGCTTCGCGAAAGCTGAGGTACCTAAACCAAGCCCTTCCCTCACAAACTGCTACCTTCGGGTCAGGTAGATGAATCAAGTCCCACGTGTTTAATTTTGGGCCTTGAATGAAAGGTTGCGATTCCTTCATCAAATGGCAAGGTCTGCCGCGAAAGCTCGCGAAAGACGTTTTTGTGAAATTCATCCCCGCGAAAGAAAACATGTGTTCGCGAAAGAGTGGCGAAAGGTTTTCGCGAAAGACCATGTGATTATAAAAATCACACGGGGTTTTCAACACCGCTCAGACTTGAGATCCCACCAAGAAAAGCTCCATCACCCCTCCTCGACTTGGTGGTCGACTGGTAAATTGGGTGCTATATCTACAGGTGGTCTTTTCATGTTTTTTTGGTATTTTCCCTCCCTAAACCTGGGAGGGGTGAAAATGATCCGAGTTCGATGTGCATCTGTATGTACTCAAAGTTTTGGGGGGGAGACTGTATCATCTTCTCCGGAATCAGTCACTGTCAACAATCCGGCTAGACACGCTATGCCAGGACGAGCCGGATCGGTTTGAGGCTGTAAAGGAGGATGAGCCGTTGAGAGTTATCCAAGACCCGTATCTTGGAAAGCAACTTTATCTGATGAGGGAGGTGGTGTGGTCAGGGTTGGTTATGTATCAGAAGATTTGATGTGGAGGTTTGCTGGTTTGGTTTGGTTGGGTTGGGTTTTTGGTTTAACATGTTTTGTTATGGTTTTGTTTTCGTTGTCGTCGCGAAGCAGATTCAAAATCGCTTCACATTCTTTGAGGTGCCTAAATCCTGCGCTGAAATTGCCAGTCGCCAATGTGCAGAAATTGCTGCTTTGGCGCCAACAAAAAACGATGTTTTCTAGGTGGTGGTTTCAAATATTTGTTATTTTCACTCCTACTTGGGGAAGATTCCGATATTGGCTAATATTTTTCAAATGGGTTGAAACCACCAATTAGGAATAAATCCCTGCTGGAAGTCGAGTCGAACCATGAAAAAATAGTTTGGCTCGAAGTGTTGATTGCAAACAAACCCTTGACTGAAACAATAGTCTTTGCGGAAAAAAAGCATTGACTCGGACTGACAGGGGGATTGATGCCAAAAACAGGGAACCTCCAGCCACCCAGGCTAAAACATGGCCGCCGGCTTTTTGTTGGAAGGTGGAAAAATCACATTGACTGATTAAAAGAATGGTGAAATATATGCATGGTGCCCCCCTACGGCTATAACTCCGATGAGTATGGTTATGTCCCCAGTTACCCATTTATACAGCGGGTCCACCTTTTGAATCGGCTTTGATTCAAAAAAGGCTCCGGCTGGAGGATTTTGGGTCCCTTCCAAATTTTCTTGAGATTTCTTTTTGGGGAAGGGTTTGTAAAACTGTTTGGCTAGACATCTTCTTAGGGTGAAGGGATGGGAAGAAGGAGGGCAAATTTTTGGAATCGTTTAAGAAACGGAATTCGAAAGGCTGCTAGTTACATATTTCTTGGGTTATCCCCCTTCACACAATACTAATCACCACCAGGACTTGTGCCTTTTTTGGGTAAGGGATCCCTATAATTTTTTATTTGCTGTTATGATTGGGAAGGGGGGCAACACAAACATCTTAAGATTGGAATACACCTCCAAAAAATGTTGCTCTATATTTCAGGAATTGGTGTTCTTGAGATGTGAATTATTGAGATGAAATTGTGTTGCTGATGGTTGGATTAAGGGATTTTCGGGCGTTGTTGGAGTATCTTAAAAAGGAACTGGCTATCGGAGTATTTGAGCAACCTCCAAAAATCTCAAAGCGATAAAAGGGAACTTCCCATTAGTAAAGTTCAATCAACTTGATCAGTGAAGGGGGCCACTGGTTTGTTTGGATTGAAAACACAACCCATTTAGGGTTTATTAATACCATCCATGAAATTTTTGGATCCCAAAATTTTTGCAACCAGGATTTCATGGAATGCAACTACCCTTAAAGTTTCCTGACCCCTTCAAAAAGTGGTGCCATTTTGAGGACCGCCCAAAACATGCCGTTTTCAGCTTACCCCCAAGGCCGGTGCAGCTTCGCTTGTCCCAGCTGGTGCCGTAGGATACCGTACTCTCGTTGCGGTGCAGGCGCAACGTGGGTGGAAGATGACACCGTCTGTCTTTTTGGCCCCGATTTTTGCCCCTGAACATCAACGACTTTTTTGCCCCCAGTTTCCCCATGTTTCAGCATTTTTCAGGTGTTAATGCCACCAAAACTAAACTGCAAAACTGGTAGATTCAGGTCCAGGCCTCCCGGCCCCAGGGCTTAATGACTCACCCGTTCTACTTGGAACCCAGCCATCTTTCATGACATTCTGGCCCCCCATCCCCCTGCAAAAGTGGTGCATGGCAAGGTTTAACCCCCTACTAAATTGGTGGAAAAACGACCTGTTTTTCAGGATAGTACCTACTATAGATCTCCTAACTAGTTAGCTGGTTCAAGCACCGGGCGCCCACCGTTTTTATTCAGTCATGTTTCTTCCTCGGCTGTGATAGGCCAGCTGATCTTGGCAACCTGAGTTTTTCGCTGCCAGTGTGGCCGTGTTGATATGGATTGAAAGCCAAAGACATAGCCCAAAGCGATCCCAAAGCGGCCATAGAACATCGAAAAACAACACGAAACAGCAGAAATTGAAGACAACATTTTGTGCAGTTATCAGTGAAATGCAGGGAAAACCCATGGAGAAAGCTCACAAATGATCTGAAATATTGAGATGTCATCCGACTTTTCTCGGAGGTCGTCTTTGCCATGCCACAAACGATACTTTTCAGCTGAGAGAAACAACCAAATCCCAAGACAGATTGTTCAGCAGATCACGGAGTTGTTTTTTCGGAAGATTGTCCAAGGATCCAATGAGTTTTGGGTTGAAAGTCATCTGAGCGATTCCTTTTTTTTTTTTCGGAAGCATTTGGAAAGTTGGGAATACATAGACTCTTGTCTTTCAATGAAAGGTTTTAAGATTTTAAGGTGTTCATTCTCGGATTTTTTGTTTTCACATGAATTTCCTGGGCTAATCCTTTTATATATCTTTTTGGGATTATACAAATTATACAATGTTTTTTTTGAAGTATCATTTAAACTTGTCTTTCGTGGTACTTTGGCTGCATTAACTAACTTAGGATTCCTAAAATGATTGTTAATTTGCTTCCGACTATGTAACTTCGGGCCACCTGGCGCTTTAGAAATGCGTCCGCATTTCGCTTGTTTCACTTCCTGCTTAGCGCACTCGCACTTGTCAAAGGAAGTGTCCAGGTAACAATCAGATTTTCAAGGAGCCATCCAACTACCGATGGCAAAAGAGGATTGACTTTTTTGAGCATCAAGAATTGAACATGAATCTGCTGAATCTGTAAGATTTTCTTTAGGAACCCCAGGAAGGATACCTGGACTGTTTCCTATGCATTTGTCAGCTTCGAAGACGAGAATCGAGAACACATAGCCGCGCAGTGCTCGAAATAAATGCCCACCGCCGAGGTTGCTGGATGAAAGTGTGGAGTCACTCTGTGTGCTTTGTACATTTTTCAGCCCGGAAATGGAAAAAAAACAACGCAATTCCAAAAATGATGCCCACCAGCATCTTCAGCTTCTAAAGAAATGCCATACCTTTTTTGGGGGTCTCAAAAATTGTCTTGAAACTTCATGGGGGTTGATGGTATATGTACACCTAATAGGACTCCCACGGTCCAAGGCTTCCAGCTTTCCTAGTTAGCCCTGGGACCCCATAGTAACCCAGGGCTGAAAACCAGGCATCTGGAGTTGGGTTGTTCATGGGGTTAATGGGAGGTGGGAGGTGTGATGTGCATGGTTTTTTCCCCTCAACAAAAAGACAAAATGTTTGTTCGGAATAGATTCGGATCAGCCAATCAGTTGCGCAATCAGTGGTGTTTCGCGAGCTTCGCCTGTTGATGGTTGAGCCTAGGCTCTAGGCATATCAGGATGCAAATCTACCAGGCTTTTTCAGGGCTCAACCACCAACCCAACAAGGAACCCCCAAGGATCGTTGAAGGCATTTGGTGGAAGCAACGCGCTGAGCATTCTGGATGTGTTTTTTTTTTTCCTCTTCCCCTCCTTAAGAAGTGAAAACCTGATGTTTCCCCTGGTTTCTATATAAGATTAGACGAACTCCAAGATATCTGCGAAGTACAAGTTGCAAAATCGGTGGGTTGAAATGGGTTGAAGGGTTGAAGAAGGGGCAGATGATTTTTTCTTCATGTACACCCCTGAAGATTAACATGGAACATAATCATGGAGGTTTGGAAGATCATAATGGGTGATGGCTGTAGGTTCCATGCTAATCTTCCAGGGTGTAACATTTTTTGCTTGTCAAGCCATGACGATATTTTTCATTGCAGGTGGTTTTTACAAATTGTGTTTGGATTTTGGATGATTTTCAACTCGACACCTGGGAGAAATGATCCAATTCTGCCCATTTTTTCCAATGGGTTGAAACCACTGGTAGACCTGGTCTATATTGGACAATCTTATGAATATGATTCCAATATTCATCGATCTTCTTGGGCAGGTGGGGGCAGTTTTTAGTATGCCCCTTTTACCTAGCGCAGCGTTTTGTAGAAAAAAAAGGAGCGAAACCTAGGGGCAACCTTCCGGTGAGTTCGGGATGTGGCCGGAAGGTTGGGTGGGTGAAGTTCGATGGTGAAGTTGTTTTCGACTCGTGGCAAGGTTGGCAAGGCTCCGGCATCACCAAGGCAAGCAAAATGGTGATATGTTGGATCTACCAATGATCTACCCCCCACCCCGCAACAATCACAAGTGAAGGTTTATAAGGATTCCCCTCCTGAAAAGGGCATAATCTTGGAAAAAGGTGACTGTTACTGGGTGGGGGGAAGATCCAAGTGATATGTTTATGGGAGGAATTGCCCTTTTTCTTTTATATACTGTATCCTTAAATTCAGCTTGCTGAATCACCTCACTATAGGTCTAGTATGCTTGAGGTAAATTGATATCATACATTTTAAATTACATATAGATTCTTTATATCAAATACTTTATGCTAAATGTCATGTTCCTGCTCTATAGGCATCCGTTACCACCAACGAGACCTTTGTTTCAATCAAGCATTCTTGAATCCCCAAGACATAACTGGCAGAAGATTACTGACCACCAAGATCCCTTCACAAGGATTATTCACAACTATCATCCCTTTACAAGGCTTCATATTGACCTGGTATCATTAACCATCCACATTAAAATTTGTTTGTTTTTTTTTTGGCAAAAAAACACAACCCATTTTTCATGTAAAGATGTGGAATCACCCAATGGAAACAACCAATAAGATATGGCAGATATGGTTGTTTAGGGTACCATGGAGGCCTTTAATTCTTCAGCCTTGGGCATTGGGGAAGGGCACCTTTTTCCACCATGTTTTCATGTTGGGCTCGACCCGCGAAGTGCCGCGAAATTGCCGCGGGACCTGCATCCGGCCCAAGGAGGATCGGCGGGTCCCGGCATGGGTCCAATGGTGATCCACCGTGGAAATGATATGAAATTATATGAACCTGGTATGATTGATGTCCTTTTAGTTTGGGTCAAGTAAAAAAAACACCAGGATGTGCTTTACAGGGAGAAAAAAAAGCAGGATGTGTTTTTGTGAAATGAATTTTCGGATTTTTGTCTTTTTTTATGTTCTCATCCTACCTTATAATGGGATAGAATGGGTAGTGGGTGAGTAATCCCAGCCTAAACCCTCCCCAAAACTAACAGGCGCCCCCGAACTCGCCCATAAAAAAGGAAGCCGCCGGATCTTAAAAACCAAAGGTTTTAACCTTCCCCTACTCAACAATCAACCAACTTCCTTTTAAAATGAGCGACTGCTTCACTGCTTCAAACCCTGTTTTCAAACCTGAAGATGAAGTTCGGCCATCATTTCCGAAATCAACAACCTGATTTGGACCAGAAGTTATCATTTTCATTCACGGCATTCCTCATGTTTTCTTTTGATCACACATTCACATATGGGCCTGGATGAACTTCACCACGCAAAAAAAAAAACGGTTCAACCATGATAAAACTGGTGCAATGTTACGCTTTCCCGAAGAAACTCCACCGGGGCTGAAATGCAAAGAATTTGCTTTTCCGGATGGTTCAGGAGCTGACCCAAAAAACCGATGGGCGCTTGTGAGAGTATGGCTTCAAGGTGGCTGTTTTTTGTGATGTGTCGTTGTTTTTTGAAACAGAGGACACTAATTTTCTCGGTGGTGGGGACTCAAATATTTTTTATTTTCACCCCTACTTGGGGGAAATTATCGAATTTGACTGATATTTTTCAAGTGGGTTGAAACCATCAACCAGTTTTTTGGTTGCAAAACATGTTAAGGTGACGGTTCGAAAGATGCTTGAGAAACTTCCCTGAAAGATGTTTCGGTGATTTTCGATGGGTTTTATCATCCCGGGGTATAAACTAGGTGGTGGTTTCAAACATTCTTTATTTTCACCCCTAGTTGGGGAAGATTCCCAATTTGACTAATATTTTTTAAGTGGGTTGAAACCACCAACCAGATAAACCTCGAATTTTTCACCCATGCGAGTCATAGGTGAACAGATTTGTTGGTAGCTGGAGTTTTAGGGCTCGTACCCTCCACCTTTTCCAAGCAAAAAGTTCGGGCTAACTCTTCCTCCCATAATGAAAAAACTCACATCCCAAGGTGGTTGGAATTTTCAAATTTTCTTTAAAGAAATCCATCTTTCCTGAAAAATTGGGGCGACATAAATTGTATCTCATACCATCCATGTATGGTATATTTAGATACCTACATTTCATTGATTTTAACTCTAAATGATGGTCTAGGTGGTGGCAACTCATATAATATATATATATATATTCATGTTCACTTGAGGACGTGAGCCAATTTGACTATATTTTTTTTTCCAGATGGCTTGGTTGAAACCCAACAAAAAAGTGGTAAATGTAAGTAAAAACCCTCAAAGCCTGGTGATCAAATCCCACATAATCCATGGGATTGGTATATATATATTTACCTACATTTGGATGGATTTTTTAGGGTAAATGATGGGCACATCTTAGATTAGCCTTAATTATTCCCTTAACTTAGCTCCTTTGAGTTTAGTTTGACAGTGCCACATAACCCACTAAAAGTTTAACTTTTAGCAGAGGACCTAAGGGTTGCCATGTTTAAATGAGGGCCTTCACCTCGGGTTTCACCGACCCTTTGGAAGGCCACGATGTCGGATTCCAGGGTCCGAAGCATCCGAGGTGTTTGGGGGGGTAGATGGTTCAGAAATCTGGCGAATCACCAGTTGATATGGTAAATAGATGTAAATATTCCCATTCTTTTACAGGGGTTTCATACATGCTGGTAGTGGTTCTTTGGGGATTTTTTTTTCGATCAAGAGTCAAGAGTATAAGGGCAAGAGCTGGAGCTTGAAACATATATGTATTGAATGAAATACTTAAGTTTCGATGGGATTGGTGAGTTGTTCGTAACAGTGAGTGGCCAATGAAGGAAGGCTTAGGTTGGGATGCCTGAAAGAACCTGAACATGTTGTAAACCTAGTAGTGACTGGACTGGCTTCCTGCCAAAAAGAAAGCATTTTCGAGGGTGATGTGAATGGTTAGTTTTTGGTTTTCGGGGGACCTCCCCACAAACCCAAAGGCATCAGAAATTGACGTTGAACCGTTGATTGATGAGCAAATGAGCGTTCCGGATGACCATTTTCTCTACGAGTCATGACGAGCAAATGAGCAAGAAGCTGGGGCTTGATCGCCTGTCTCAAACGATTCGAAAGAGCGCCTTTAAAAGGTGTCAAAAATCAAAAATCAAAAATCCCATGACCAGAATTGAAAGAAAAGTCATGTATGATGGCTGGGGATCATCCACAGCTGGGCGAAGATTTAAGGTAGTCATGAACCTCTTGAAAACTAACATGGCCGTGGAAAATCATCCAATTTTTAGCAGGAGATACATCTTCAAATGGTGGATATTCCAGTGCCATGTTGTATAGTTCTCCATTTGGAGAAAAAACAAGTCTTTGTTTTCCAGCCAGTGCAGCTATGGCAGATTGCTGGTTAGAAGGCTTCTTTCTTTTACCATTTCCCTTTGATGCCCTTGTAAGGATACCATGTTTTTGGGGTGACATGAAATATTCCACATCCGAGGTCATGAGATCTTGGGGAAACGTATTTTAGGGTGGGGAAATTCGGGGTGGTTACTGTAGTAATTTGTTTCAAGATTTGGTTCATGTCAACGGGTAGCTTGGGAGTATATATGGGTAATGGGGGTACCCCCAAAACACCCTAAAATGATCATTTGTAGTAGGAAAACCTATGGTTGCCGGGTACCACCGTCTTAGGAAACCCTCATATGACGAGAATTTTTTCCTCCGGGTGAATTTCCACCACCCCAACCGTCCCAACCCACTCTCCGGGAGTGTCCTTCAGGACAGCTATGACGATGTCATCGCCGTGGGCGACGTGAATTTGCAGGCAGAAAAAACGATCCGATCCGATGGTTCGGTGGGTCTTTTCCCAAACGAAAAATCGCATGGTTCGGTTGAAGGGTTTCACCCTGGCATTCCCTCCCCATGCAATACGACCTTATTAGGGGAGTAGTACTGGATAATGATGTTTTTGTAACCCCTCAGCAAGGCCGGATATTTGGGGGAAACGTGGCAATTGCGGGGAGGTAGGCCCCTTCAATGCGCATGAACATCGGAATGCACCCCCCAGAGCAGACTTAGGAATTGGAAACGTGATGAAAAGTGAATAAAGTTGAATTTCATTTGGTTGAAATTTTATGAATCGAATTACTGTTAATCAC
Organism: Breviolum minutum Mf 1.05b.01; assembly: GCA_000507305.1. Taxonomy (NCBI): domain Eukaryota; class Dinophyceae; order Suessiales; family Symbiodiniaceae; genus Breviolum; species Breviolum minutum. The sequence goes on from DF241114.1 coordinate 30,851, forward strand.
CAACGAAAAATCATCTCCGAAACTGAAAGTTGGAGGTCTTTCAAAAAAAGCCGTTTTAAGGTTGTTTTTGGTGGTGTGGGATTCTTTTACATAGGTCCTACAAACATAGGTTTGTACCCTCTCATTGTTGAGCATGCACCGTTTCAGGATGTTTCATGTGCCACTGGAAATGACGTCATGGATTGAGGAGTTGCACATTTTTTCGACTCGTCCCACACTTTGGGGGAATATGGCCAGCAACTACCCTCCCTGAAACTAACATAATGCACCTGAAAAAATTCATGCCTAGGCAGGGCCAAAACCTGCTGCTATACTAACTTGATCTTGCGAAGAAAATTGACGCCAGGCCAAGTCCAGCCTCAAGATTCGAGATTTATCAGGTGCCGATCAACCCGAAACGCAAGGGGGGGGATTGAGCTTCGGTGTCGCAGATGATGTGAAAAAAAGGTTCCCAAAAAAATCATCTAAGAGAGAAATCCTTGCTACTTGGGATTTTTGGAAATTTGTTTATTAAAACTCATTGCCTAGGTGTTTTTGTTGGAAGATTGTTGGAAACATGTGTACTCCTAATTAAGGTTCCATCAATTTCCAACATTTGACTTGAGCATGTTTTTTTTTTCTTCAAATCTACCACCAACCCTAGTTATATAGAAGTTGTTCATGCACCTTTTTTTAAAGGATAACCAGGAGGAGGATGTATTGCCCAATCCCAAATTCAAAGCTGGGTTTAGATCAGGCTAAAACAGAGCCCAAAGGGTCAGTTTCACCGCCATGAAACTGATTGCTGTGAACATATATCTCCCCTTCTCAGTAATAGTCACCACCAAAAATTAGTACATCTCTTCGGTTCCCAGGATTCCCCCCCCCAAAAAAAACCTTCCTTTGCCACAAAATTTCTAGGAAAGAGGTGCAACCCCAACTGATATTTTTCAGGTCTTGAATTTCGCCCTGCTTTTTTTTTCGGCCCGAATCTTGTTGGTGAGGCGGGGATATTACCCCGGCAGGTCTTGGTGGGTATCACCAGCGATGAAGGGAATGGAAAGGTCAAACTCAAACAACCCGAAAAGGTTCCCCCAAGAACTACCCGGCCCAAGGAGAACTATCGTTTTAAACATATCTTTTCCCAAGGCAGATTTTTTTGAGTCGATGATTTTCCGAACTTTTCCGGTTTAACGTGGGATATGTGATGTGATCGTTCCCTGGAGGGGTACTTTAAGAGCAGAGCATCTGAGAGAAAACTCTAGCATTCCCAAAAACAAAAAATTTGGAAATGGTGGCAACAACTCCCAAGCCCCTCTTGGAGAAAAAGACATCTCGTCATCTCAACGACCTTCAAGTCCAGGCTGTTCCTCACCCACATCTTCGGAAGCGTCCACAGCGGTGCCGTCGCCCGCCCTCTCCGCGGCGTCGATGAGAGCTTCCTCATCATCAGGTGGTGGGGTTGGTGGATGTCAATTTTTGTGAGTTGGAAATTTTCTCAGAAGTTCACTCCTTTTACTACTGTAATGATTCCCGTAATACTGGTAAACTGCTAGGAGTTTCATTGTCAATGCAACGTATATAACAAGTTGTAGTTATATTTACACATTGCGAAACAACCAAACCTGAGCTTCGTGAAGAAACCTCGTTTTTTTTTTGCCAAAAAAACCATGGGAGTGGAACAGAGGTCGTTATTTGACTAAACGCAAGCCTCTTAAACACTCACAGGACAGGAGTTTTATATTCTTTTCCAAGGTATCCAAACTGAAGCCTCGCCCCGTGAAGTTTGGGAGACCCAAAAGACTGAAAATTGACCGATTGACCCGTGAAAAATTGGTGCTTCTAAAAGGAGACGAGTCCTGGATTTCCTTTTTTGGTGTTCCAAATTTGGCCTCTTTTCAGGGCAGATTTTGCGCGAAAACTGTTAGTTTTTTGTGAAGGTTTTTACACCCCAAAAATACGAAAAAACCAACCAACCAACCCAGCCATTCAAACGGAAAAATCTCAGCAAGACCTTGCTGGCTTCCACACAGGTGCTGCAAAACAGGGAAAGGTCGACTCGGTCGACCTTCGATCCAGGAATATCGGGGAGGGGAATCGGGGTGGACCTTAGGGTTTTTTTGGGAAATCTGAGTGTGTTTCTTTCAACAAAAACGGACCCCAAGGGGAACTAAAATTTAGATATTTTTTCAATTTTACGACATGTTTTGGAAGGTTTTCGTTTTTTTTGTGAAACTGGACTCCAACTAAATGGCCTTTCAAACATTTTAGGGGGTTGATTTACATAAATTGTAGCTCTAAAGTTTTGTGGATTCAGTTTGCTTTGAATGAAACTTTACTTTTAGATGCAACATTTTTTACATCCATGGGATCCAATGGCTATTTTTGGGGAGGTTTATTTTTGGGGCATGGTAAGGCATCCATCTTTTTGAGTGAGTCCGATCTGTCATGTATACGGAGATTTCCTGTGTGGTTTTCAACTTGAAACACCTAGCGGACCTAGCGGTGTACGTAACCTGTGGGTGTTTCAGCTGAAAGAGATACTGTTGATGGAAGAAATCCTGCATATCCCATTATTTACCAGGTTTCATGCATGTTGGGTGGTGCAGGATTTCTTCCATCAACAGTATCATCAATTTCAGTGTTTGGAGCAAGCTTTGGAGGCGACATTCCTCCACCCCCTCAGGAGGATCATCTCAGGACTTGTAAGTAAGTAGTTGGGATCACCCCCCATTTATAAGCCATAAAATGGCCATTTGGAAGGGAACAACCTGATCCTTAGAGGATTTATGATCACCATGGTTACTCACCACTTACAAGGCCTGGGATGATCCTCCAAGCACAAGAGCAAACCACCCTAAACCTTTTGGGAGAGCCTAAGCCATGAAAATCTACTTAGCGTTTCCTCACCAGAAACCCTTGTATTACAGCCTGCGAAGATGATAAAAACATCACCTGAATTCGACCAACCTTTTGGGGAATTGTTGGTTTTATACCCCAAGGTGCCCTTTTTGGTCATCCTTGTTGGTTTTTATGGCGGTTTAGCCTCAAGGAAGTGCTCAACCTTTAGAAAGGCACCAGGGAGTTTTGCCAGGCCGATGACGACACTGACTTCACCCCGTCGAACCTTGAAGGTTGGTTTAACAAACGCCAAAAAATTGGATGTTTGACGGATAAAAACACGCTGGCAAATGAACGGCTGGAACACAAATGTCGTGGAGGTTTGTTTTTTTGTTCAGATGATTTTTGTTGATTTGGGTGATTTTTTAGGTTTCAGCCGTTCATTTTCAGGGGGTGTACCCTCCCTGACACTACACTTCCTCCCATAATCATGGTGGAGTGGGAAATGGGTGTATCTCTAAGATCAGTGTCCTTTGACTTAGGGTCATGTTCCACTGGCAACCATGAATATGGGAGGAAGGGCTACAGCAAAAGTAAAAGCCTCTGAAAATGGATGGTTGGAAAGGATGAACTTGCCTTTTAGGCTTCGGCCTATTTTCGTGGGGGAACTGTTTGTTTCAGGAGGATCTATTTTCAGTTGATGCGGAGAAAAGGTCGGTACTTTTTTTCAAATAAAAGCTTTTGATAAGGTAACATGTGCATATAAATTTCTAGAGCTAAGGTTTTTGCAGCGTACAAATATATATACCTGGAACTCAAATAACCTCTATTTTTGAAGGTCAACCCCCCCAAAACAAGGCCTTTTCTAATCAAAACAAGGGTCATTTGGGTTCTAGGTGTATATAGATCTTCATTCGGGAAATATTTGGGCTCTTCACCCCTGGCCCATGGCTTGTCAGCACCTTAAAAAATAAAGCGGCGTAAAAACCAGGTCTTCCGACGGACAGACTTTGAAGGTCTTCCAGTAGCACCTTGGGCATGAAGCCACGGATGGTTCTCGGAGTTAATTAACCCTCCCAAAAAATGAAGAAATCAGCCCTTGAAAAAAGGGGACGATTAGAAAAAGGAGAGTATGAGTAAGTAGCCGTTTTCCGGAAACGCCCTTAACATAGCAAACCTATGACACCGTTTTGGGGAGTGTAATTAAGTTGAAAGATATTTTTTCTTGTTTTATTTTCTGTGCCCACTTTTTTTTCTTCAAATTGAGGTATACGGTATACGGGTATAAATATATATATATATATAAATCATCAATTCATTGGTTTTTTTCTTGTTGGATCTGCTCAAGAAACACCTTTTCCAAACATCTCATCTTCTGACTTAGCAAGTCAACTTGTTGGTGGAAATTTAGGATGTTATTCGAAGAGCTTCAGCTATCCAAAATAAACAGTCCACAGCCTCAGGCGGCTTTTTGTGTCGATGCACATCCGAAAGCATGGTCTGACCTGCAACCCACTTGGAGGATCATCCCAGGACTTGGTTCAGCAGTTAGGATCACCCCCCAATTAAGAGTCATAAAACGGCCATTTGGAAGGGGTCCGAGTAACAATGATTACCAACCACTTACAAGGCCTGGGATGATCTTCCACCCGGGCTGACATCTATGGATGTATACCACTCCAAAAAATCCCTCAAGAGAATGGGTCGTGATGATGTTAACAGGGCATGCCAAAGACCCTGTATGGTATATTTACCTACATGTACCATATGAATTAGCCAAATGTAGGTAAATGTGCCATACATGGATGGTATGGGTTTTTACAGCAGTAGGAATAAGATATTCACCAGCCATTTTATAAAGCCGGAACTATTTTTTTTACACCTTTCATTATCCAGTGTGACCCAGCGTTGAGGCCAGAACCAAAGCGATGCAACTTCAGTTGATATCTGTTTGGAGATTGAAGTTCCTAAGATTGGCTTGAAGATGTACTGACACCAGGGATTCTAAGAGGACAACTAAGGAAACTGGAAACTAGTTACCCTGCCCTGACACTAACAGCCAAAGGCACCTGAAAAGATGGTATCCCAAAAAGGAGAAAGTAATCTTCCACCCCTCAACAAGGTGGTGGAAACTCAACTATTTTTGGAATTTTCAACCCAATTCACTATATAATTCACTTGGGTTTCAGATTTCCAACCCATTTTTGACAAACATATTTTTCAAGTGGGTCGGTTCAACCACCAAGCACCCATCAATTTTCCCGCAACTTTCGGCGCCGTTCGTTTCCAGGGAGGGTCGATGAAAATCAGATGAGAAAATCACCTGAGGTGCCGTCATCATCCTTCACCATCCAAGGTCCCCGGGGGGTAAAACGGTTCCAGGGGAACCAACCGGTGGGTCGACCAGGGGAAGTGGTTCAAGAATATCTCTGTAAGCTGAAACAAAAACAGCTTTAACCAAAAAAAAACGTCCTGAAGAGGTGACCCCCTTGGAAGATGACCATGTTTTTTGTGTTTTGCTTTTGGGCTAGTGATTTTTGGCTTAAAATTCAAATCGTGAACTGTTTGTTTTAACCTTTAACCCCCCCAAAGGTTACATCTCCCCTTTAAACATCCTGAAACGGGACATGATCCGATTTGCGTAATGTTTTTTTCCATTCATAGGGTAGATTTAACCATTTAGATAAAAAGAGCCAACCCGGTGACCCATCACAAAACCTTTGCAAAACCTTGTTGCCCAGCCTTCCCGAGTACAGGATGCGAGCCCATTTTGTTCGAAGTAGCCATGTTCCTCATCGAAAAGCCGAAGGATGGGCATGAAATTTCTGGGCAGAGTTCGAGTGGAGTCGCTAAACATGGGTGGTGTAGGATCATGAAGAGTGGGCTTTTATAAATTGCAGTAAGTCAGTTGGTGTAATAGTAAGACTCGCCCATGAATGATTGTGCAAAAATCGATTGTGGGTGATTTTTTGCACAGAAAAGATGATTTGTCTAGATGATGAGACCTTTGTTCAAAAGGGGGACGGTTGTCATAATCCATTGACCCTTCAAGAATGTGCCTCCTAAGTGTTTTAAGTGGGATTTATCCCCAGTTACACCCACAACTGCACACTAGTTAGATTTTTGCTAGGCTTTATATCATCACGTTTAAAGGAGGGGGACCCCCTTGTATACATGGCAGGGAATTCAGCATTTTTACAGGAGTGCTGGCACTGCAGACAATATGCTATATTCACTAAGATGGGGGTTTCAGATGGAGGAAAGCTGTGATGCAAAGAACACCTACTGTAATTCAAGTGGCATTTTTCAAAAAGATATGTGCGGTATGAAATGAAATCCAGCTCACTAAATGCTGGTTGTAAATTCCTAGGGCCCTAGGGGAGAAGAAAACTTCTCTTGAAAATGAGTTGGGCGGGGTGCTGCTTATCCAGCAAAATGGGTTTGCCAAAACTTTGGTTCACAGTCCGTAAGTAATCTATTACTTTCTTTAAATAACTTTTGTGAAGGGGTTAACCCTATCACCCTTCACGATTTCCACTGTGAACCAGTGTTCATCCTGGAAGTTGAGTGCCGAAATCACATTTTGCATGTGCTGTCTTGAAGAAGTTTACAATCGACCCGATCCTTGAACTGTAACTAATAGAAACCTACCTTAAAAGATAAATAAATAGCCGAATAGCCCATGAATTTGAGTTGAAACCACCATTTTTACAAGGTCCTTGATTCTTGGGGGCGTATCCCATGTGTTGAAAAATTTTTCCAGATGTGTGGTTCCGCAGGACTTCCAGCTCATCATGCTCAACACTGCTTGCGCGTTGCACTTGCGGCCTTTCCTGGAGATCATTTGGAAAGGCCCTCAACGAACCACCCTTCAACGCGGGGTGAAACAATTTGGTGGTTGTTGTTGTTGTTGTTGTCGTTGTTGTTGTTGTTGTTGTTGTGGTTGTTGTTGTTGTTGTTGTTGTTGTTGTTGTTGTTGTTGTTGTTGCTGCTGCTGCTGCGCATATTCTCATGTCATAACAGAAGAATCCTTTCTCAAACACCAACATTGAAGTCATCAACTCGACAGTTTCGCCATCCACGGACGTTGACCGTCGCAAGGCTTGTACCAACGACGCTGGCCTGGCTTCTTTGTTTGCCTGACGCATCATCAAGCAAAGGCAGGGCTTGGCGAGCCTGAGTCATTGGGGTGGGGTGGTAACTGGTACAACGACATGAAGTCACTTGCGAACTGCGAAAAAAGCAATCAAACGATATCACAGTTGGTTGTTGAGTTCTACAGGGGAACAAGATTTGCTACACCTGTTTGTCTTTGTTTTTTTTTGAAATCTGAACTTGGACGAATTTTGTCAACCAGAATATAATGCAGAGATGTTTTTTTCAATACCCACTTTTTTGGTGCCTCATCTGTTGGCGCTAAAGAGGGGCTCTGGTGATTTACCACCACTCTTTCCAGGCATGGTGCGCACTTTACTCGCAAACAGAGACCCTTTGGTTGCAAAGCTTTGAAAAAAAAACAGTCATTCAAAAGGTAACGGATTCCTTTCAAATCTGATCGTTTTGGAGAGACATGTTGTAATTTCATTGGTGCAAAATCCATAAACACGGATAAAAACGGCTTATTATACTTGAAGATTGTACATAACAGGCCAGAAAAATCCAGGCGCGCAGAGTTTTTCATGTTTTGGAGAAGCTTGGCAACCTTTCCAGCAATGTTACTTACCTAAAGCTTCACACAGATCTTCGAAAAAACACTGAAGAGTGTTCAATGATGATTACTACTGTTCAAAGTCTAGGGGAATCTCTTAGAGGAAGTAGTTTATCTTGAGTTCAGCATGAGTTTACAAATGATGCACTAGACTCTTAGCAGCTGGGACCCAATGTCTAAGACACATGTGGTGCAAGTTTTTGTAGCATTGGAAAATACAATGTTATGCGTCAAAATGTTTATCAACCAGGTGCATTCATTGTAGGACCTAAAGTAAAACTATTTGATATGTAGATGAAAAAATATATAGTGTATTCATATTCATATGATATCTATATGTATACGTATATGTATGCGAGATATCTGCCACCACTGTGATCCCTTTTCAAAGAAAAGGAGTCGAAGATTTGGACAAAATAGTGGTCTAAAGGCAGGCAAAAGCACTGCAGCATTTTTTTTTGCATTCAAACTCTAAGAAGTGGTCATTTTTTTAAAAAAATAGCTTCAATCATCAAACCCAAACAATAGAGTCAGATATTAGTTTGACAGGTTTCAACTATTCAGACATTCATTTAAACATGTCTACATTATACATGTTTTCCGCCAAAAAAGCACCGTGGCACCTGCACTAAAAACCACCTGGACCCTCGGTCCAGATTATCACTTCAGGATGGGTCAATGCGATTTTCCAATGGAGGTTTTTGAGCGTGAGATGCTGGGAATGCAGTTGGATAGGAGCAACCCTACTATAAATACCTTCCCTTTTTGGATGACTCGTGTTTTTGTGATGGTGTTTTTGTATGTTTCTGGTGGCGGTGTTTTTGTGGTAGTGTTTTTTAAATTTGTTGTTGTTGTTGTTGTTGTTGTTGTCGTTGTGGTTGTTGTTGTTGTTGTTGTTGTTGTTGTTGTGGTTGTTGTTGTTGTTGTTATCTCTTATTCAGGCAGGCATTTTGCCCAACTTAAACCAGGAGTGGCTTCAGACTTCAGACCAGCTTTCCAAGGGCCCATACAAAAATCACACCGGCACATGTGATTATACAATCAGTTGGCAATCAGTTGGCACGATTGATCTACAGAGAGTTTACAGTACCACAGCTCACCACATCATCTTTGTATAGCTTGGGATGCGACAAAAAAACAACAACTTCTCCTAGGAACAGGGGCAGAACTTATATGAAGCACTATTGCACCTGGGAGTTTTTTTTTTTTAATAAGCCACGATTGAATATGGGAGTCCTTGAGGTATAGGGAAGTGAACTTGGCAAATTTCTGGATGGTTCAGCTGAGCGATAAGATCCACTCCGAGACACGATTTCGGGCGAAAGATTTGATCGAACTTGGAATGACCTGTTTAATGGTAGAAAACTTCACATCTCTCTCCCGAAATTTATTTCAGATTGCAGCCATATCATTCACGATACGCTGAGACGGATGAACAAAAAACTAGTAAAAAAAACTGCAAGAAGACAAGAAGATGTCACTTGTTGTGAGTTTGAGTCTTGAGATATACAGTATCCTTATGTAAGTAATTTTTGTGGATTGGCTCACAAAAAAATCATTCACCTCAAAAAAAAAAAGGGAAACAAAAAATCACCCCCCCATGAGTTGGATCTACATAGCCCCTGAAAGCCATGGTGATTGGAAGATGGTCCTTTCCTATTAGGGTGGAAGGTAACTTTTCAAGGGGCGAACATGTGTTAAACTTCAGGTGGGGTACATTTTTAGTAGGGAATCCCTCTAAAACTTTATTTCTTGCTGGCATCTTGGCTGGTGGGTAGATCTAACCTTTCAGATTCGTCCAAGGAAAAAGCTGGGTTTTTCCATGTCGGCGATGCCGGCGCGGGTGTCCTACAATGTGGACCAGGGCACCTTGGGCGAAAAATGCGTGGCTGGGGCGGGGTGCCATGGTGGAACTATACCCGAAGTGATGGGAATTTAAGGCCGAAATTTACGGTGTTTCTTTTGAATCTCTTTCTGGGAGAAAGTTTCACGGGAATCTAAGGGCGCCTTGTGCGAATGCCTTATTTTCTTCAAGAAACAAGGCCTTATTAAGGGATTATCAATAAGGGATTCGGATAATGATGGTTGAGAAGCTTTTAATAAAGTAAATTTTATCCTTCCTGAAAACAACGTGGTTGAAAAGCATCAACAATTTATAGGCTTCCAACGAGGAATTATTAAGAATTTGGAGTGGATTGTGTCCCTAGGTTTAGTAACAAAACAGACCAAATGTTTCGCCAGGTTTTAGTCGTGATGTTTGGTAGAGTGACATCACCCAACATGCAAAAGATTCAGTAGTTAAAGCTAATTACGTCTAGTTATATACATCAATGGAGTGACAACTTCCTAACTATAGTCACATAAAATCACATCTACGGTTACATCTACAAGGTATATCTATGGTTACATCTACAGTTACTCAGTTGCATCTAGTCACTTATAGTCAGATCTAATTCCTAAGTAGCACCGACATCACCTGTTGAAAACCCTTCTTCCAGGTGCTTACGTGGCATCCTACATCAGTGCCCCGGCTGAGAGCTTGGCTGCGTTTTTTTTTCGGATCCGTGTTTCACGCAGATCTACCGGCCTCCGTGTGTAACACCATAAACAAATCAACGGATTTGTAGGGTAAAGATGCCACACAATGATTGTTGGAAACTCCATCTCGGAGTCTAGATACTGATATTTTTTTGGGAAGTTTTTACGAAGACTTCTTGTGTTGAACATTCTACAATCGTTTTTGTTTTGCATGCCCCAAAGCTCTAAGCTCATCAAAATGAAGATTTTGGCCTGAAGAGAATGAAATGGCTTAGTTCTCGTGTCAGACTACCCAGAAGATTCCTACCCTCCTAGGAACGATCACATCACATATCGCACCTACTATGGAAGAGGAAAAAATCATCCTCCCAGCGACCGACCTTTAACGAGGATTTTTTTTAAAGTTCCCTGGAGAGTAGTTGTCTGAGAAATTGCAACTTAAATCGATCCCATTATCACCGGGATTCACGGGATTGCTGTTGGACTTGGAGATTTGGATCCTTTTGGTGTGGTTTGTTCCCAAATGGGGGTGAACATATTATGAAAGATGTAGACTTCAGGGAGCCAACACATCATCAGGCCGTCACTTTTGAAGAGGATTTTCCTTTCTCAAGGTGGGATATCTTGGTTTTCGTGGAGGATGCAGTTATTGCATTTTATTGCATGTCTTGTTCTATATATATACATATAGGTCAGGGCAGACATCCAATCGCATGAGCCGATCAAAAACACACCAACCGCAGGAACCCACCCACCCAAGGAATCGGATAGGTACCGTTGAAAGTTGATGGCCCTAAAGGATGGATGGAACATTAGCCCACGTTTTTTTTTTCCCGGGAAAGAAATGTTCAACTAGTGGTAAACTGGTGGTTTGGGTTGGTGGTTTGGATTCCGACAGGATCCCCTTATGAAAGTAATTTTGTTACTTAAGGGCACCCCTAGAATCCCAAAACACCAACCACCCCAAACCACCAATTTTAGCGTTTGTCCTTGCCGATTTTCAGGGAGGATCATCCCAGTAAGTGGTTGATAACCATGGTTAAGTCGCCTTATAACCATGGTGGCTATGTGTTGGAACAAACTAAAAGATACTCCTTTTACCAACGATGCAGATCAACAACAAGAAATCTTAAGATCTGCGCTGCACAGGTTGTTTTAAACTGCTCTTGCCGCGCAAAGCGGCCGTCGCTAATATACGCTAATAACCCACCAATTTCTGATTAGCTTGGAAGGATACTGTATTTCTTTTATACAGACTGGAGGTGCCATACGGGCGCTTCTTAGGCAATCTGTTTTTTTTTACTGTTTAATTGGCCGTGCGCCTTGGCTGCCAGAAAAAAATATATATATAACTGGGGTTGTGGTTTTCTCTTCCAAGTGGCCGTTTTGTTGTGGCTTAATACTTGGGGGAAACCCAACTGACTAACGATATATACCTGGGATGATCCTCCAAGTCTTGAGGGACCCTCTCCGTAGAAAAGTGAAGAGTTTCGTTGGTGTCATCGATCAAGGTGACAGAAATTCATCCTGGGTTGGAGGGTGGATCCATGAAATACCCAAGAAAATCACTTCCCTCCACGTTACCTCCCCAAAAATAAACAAAGATACCCTCCTGTGAACTAATATGGCCATAGAAAATCCCACCATTTTGATGGTATTTACCAAGAAAGATGGGGATTTTTATGGGCGAGCTGCTAGTTTCAGGGAGTGTAAACAATTCCAACTTGTTTGGTCAAGAAACATCCCTAAAAAAACTTCAATTTTTTTCAGCACTCCCCCGAGGTGCAAGCGTTGTCAGGCGTTTCAGAGCGGGGGGGAGGGAGAATGATTGAAGCTGCCAGTTTTGAGCGATCAAAATTGGCGCTTGGAAAGGGAACAATTTGGAGCTTAGGGGGTGCTCTAAAATCCCTGAAATTATAGGGAGCTAAGAAGCTTCAGGTTTCGAAGCACATCTTAGAAAAGCTCTGAGACTGACAGACGTTTTTTGTTTTTCATATGGGGATTTTTGTTAACGTTTCTTTTTGATACCCAGTTAGTCCCAGACCCAAGGAATAGTGAATAGCGAAATCAAACTTCTTACACGGAAAAACTAAGGTTGTCAGTTTCCAGCCGTCTGTTATTTTTTGCGACAACTTTATAAATCTTATTTTGTTCGCCCGCCTTCCATTGGATCTACCTCGCCACAGTGTTGCTGGGGGGTGAACCCAAGTGATGGCTAACGACTGGAAGCTGACAATGCCCCCCCAGAAAGAAAGGAAACTCCTTTACGAGGTTCCATGTTTGCTTTCCGTGGTGTATATCTCAACAAAGAACCGGAATCAACTTTGACGCAAAAAATCATGTATATATATATATATATATATATATTATATATATATGATAAAATCTGGCAAAAGCTCCTTGAACTCCGTCCAAACTGGTGCAGTTAAGGATCGTTTATGGATATCACAAGTCCTTGCTTGGACTTGTTGTTATTTTGGTGATTTTGTTGTTGGCCATTTGGGGGAGACATGTTTTTGGTGCTGCAATTTTGGGTACTACCTCGCACTCCTAGTGGAGAGTCAGAGGTTTTCCCAGCGAACTACCACCGGGTAGCAACTTAGTGAACCTGTGGATTTTGTTTGTTGCAAAGTAGTTGGTGATGTAGGTGTTTTCAATCATTTGTTTTAAAAGACTTCCACGGTGAGGTGGACGTTTTAGCATAATTGTTTTTTATTTAATAAAGCTGGGTGGTCCAACCTAGGTAATTTGACTTGGATTCGGAGACAATTCACCTGATCAATGAAAAACAACCTTGGTTCAGTGGCTTTGGGTCATATAGTGGATGAACAACTGCCCAGTTATATAGGAATTATGGGGATTACGCCTGATTTTATTACAATCATCCCGTCATGAACCAAGAAGTATTTCATGGTTCATTTAACAAGTTGTTTTTTTCCAGACTCTTCTCACCCAGAAACTCAACATAGATACCCAAAATGGTTAACCATGTTTGAAGTTTGAGATACCTTTTACAAGGCCCATCATGTGCAATTAGCTTTGGTGTATATCATCTATATCTATTCTTTCATTTCCAGGGGCTAAGCAAACGGTTTGTTGACTTCACCAAGTCTACCAGCACTTCAACCCTCCATGGGAATGGCCGGGCAGTGGCGGAGGTCATCTCTACATTAGTACCACCTGCCAGGCCCGAAACCATTCCCACCAGCGAGGAACATCGCTTGAGGTAACTTGGATGAAGCCTATGCTGGCGGAAACAAGGGACCTTTAGGGAAGCATGGGAAGACCATAAGGGAAGATGTTCATGGTTTTCTTGGACACCACCGGACAACCCCCTTAAGAATCTCCATATCATGCAGTTCGAGAATATTTTTGAAACAACACTTTTCAACTCTACAAGCGTTTTTTCATTTTGAAAGACTAAATGTGCAATGAAAAAGGACCTGGTTTTTCAAAGGTATATACAGGGTTCTACTACCCAGTTAAATAAATATATATATATGTATATATTTATATATACATAGGGATTATGATAGGCCATTGTCAGGATTCCTATTCACCAAGCACGATTTCAGGAAAAATAAAGGTCGGTTTCTTTTGGTGGCTCTAATGACCGGAATATTCAACCCAAAAAAGGCCAGTGTCATGATGGAAAATACACCAATCCCTGAAGTGGAATTAGACTGAAGTGGAATTTACAGGACCCACTGACTGAACGGACCCCTAAACCTCAGTATCTAATAGCTCTAGCAACTTACTTAGGGGTCCGTTCGTAAGGTCCCATTCAATTTTTGATGGATGCTGGCAAACACTTGTTTAAGGTGGTTTGACCCACCAGAAAAATGCACGTAAGGGACGATACCAGCTTCATTCACACATTTTTTGTGATTTTGCAGCTCTAGGACGACTCGGGGTGTTTTGCACCTCGTCTCACAAAAGTCCGAAGCGTATTCAAAGAAGGTGCTGCCATTTTTTTTCAGAATGAGCGATTTTTCCATGAACTCTTTTGGAAAAAAGTTAGTGTCAGTAAGTCTTCCGACCTTGTGTTTGTTGCTATTTTTTGTTCTCAACGTTCTAGGTGGTGGTTCCAAATATTTTGTATTTTCATCCCTACCTGGGGAAGATTCCCATTTTGACTAATATTTTTCAGATGGGTTGAAACCACCAACCAGTTCTTGTTCTCAATGTTCTTCTTGTCGTTGTTGTTGTTGCTGTTGCCGTTGCCCCCCCAAAACTTCTCAGGTTTTGTCCCGCTTCAGCCTTGCAGAGGCGTTGGAACATTTTGTTGGTTTGGAGGGAGGTTCCCGGTAGCCTTTGCTGTTTAAGTCCCCCCCATGTTGGAGCCAATTTGAAAGGGGATATACTTAATCAATACCTACTATATATAAGGCTATAAGGGGTCGATTTTGTTAATTTTGAATTGCAATTTTTCCATCTTAGCCCAACAAAAACGAACTACACTAGCAGTGGAAAACGGATCCTTTGAAGGTGTATTTCTCTTTTGACAAATGGGTTATTCATATTCCACCCAGCTATGTTGGTGGGATCTGGAGGGGTAGGACCTCACGGGTGCGTCGCTGAAGTTTTATCCCCATTGCAAGGGTGCTACCTTAAAACCTCTGGTATGGGTTAAATTGATATTTGCACTATGTTGGGATGTTGGGACTAAGATCTACTGTAGATGGAAAAACACGTTGTGATTTGATGATTTGGGCGGGTACCCGGGTACCATGTTACGAGATAGCCTTACTTATTTACAAGGAGAAGGTTTCACTCCAAGAAAATTGCAACACACCCCTAGAACACACCCCAAACAATCCCCCTAGCCAAGTATAAAAGGAATCCCTTCATAGCCTGTTGGCAAAGGTTTAGGGGTGTGTTCCAAAGGTGTGGTGAAACAACCTGAGATTCACAAGCTGGTCCACCCCACCGGGGGGATCTCGTCAGAAATCACCAGGGGCTCCGTGAAGCCAAAATTTGAATGGCTTCGTTTGGCAAAAGAAATGCATGGCACACCTTTAATCCGAGATGTGTTTTCTACAACTGGTGATGGCTGGAAAAAAATTCTGGCTGGAGACTCCAGTGATGTTTAACGTGTTTTAATTTTTTTTTGGTGGGGGGGATGGATGGACTTTACCATCAGATATCAACAGTAAGCGATGATGAGTGATAGCAATCTTCTTCACTGGTGTTTCATGGTTGTGTTTCTGTTGCATCAAAAAATAATGCTATTTCGAAACACACTCCCCCAAAAACTAACATGGAACCTGAAAATGAACCCCTGGAAGACGAGATTCCTATTAGAAACCATCATTTTCAGGTTCCACGTTAGTTTTCGGGGGGGTAAGCTGTATCAAGGTCATCTTCTTCCATCTTGTCTCATTTTCTCCAGGCTTCAGCGATGGCCCGAGTCGTCATCGGAGGTCAGATGGGGAAAGAGGATTTTTAGCGAAGGTATATACTCCGTTAAACTAACGTAGACATGGAACATCCGACCATTTTCATATATTTTCATATATATAATATTTACCAGGAAAGATGTGGATTTTTCCATGGCCATGTCAGTTTACCAGAGGGTTTTTCAGCCCTGAAAAGAAGGCAGACGGTCCAAGCTCCGCCCCAAACCGCCAAAAGAGTCGAGTTTGTTCGCAGCGTTTAGAGGAAGAGCTGAAAGACTGCTGAAAGCAACTTTCAGAGAGTCTGACATTAAAAGATATGATTATAAATTTAATATATATAATAATGATACATAGACATAGATATTTCAAAATAATTCGAAATATGCTCATATATTAATATATATTAATACAAAAAAATAATATATATATATATACATGATACATTGCATTGATATATCCGTTGATACGTACAAGTGGGGACGATCAAATCCCGGGATCTGGGAAACTGGTTGAAACCCGTGCCCCAAATATTCTGAGTTTCGCAGATTTTTAAGTCTCCTAAGGCGAACTTTCTTAGTGGGGACAACTGCTTGGAGGATCATCCCATTTAGTAAGTGGTTAATGACCATGGTTAGTAAGTCCCCTAAGTAGGGATATTCCCCTTCCAAATGGGCTAAATGGCTTATAAATGGGGGTTACTAACCAGTTACTAACTGGGATGATCCTCCAAGTGCTGGTTTCAAATGTTCAGGATTGTTTCTTTCCTGAATTTCTGGCAAAATCTGAGCAAATGGCCGTGAAGATCCGTGCCGCAGTTGAGTGTCAGATTTTTTTTGGGGGGGAAGGGATCGCTTATTAACTGTCAAAAATCCTTGCTTCTTTGCTGATCAGGCTGATCCAATTTGACTATAATCTTTCAAAGCATCCTTTTGCAATTCCCATTGGATGCATGTATCTATCTATCTATCTATCTATCTATCTATCTATCTATCTATCTATCTATCTATATACAGGTACAGTTTATGGACCTACTAATTTGCCTAATAAAGATCAACTACTCATGGTAGTAAACATACATCATTCCCATCGCTCCTGAGCAATCTCTCAGCGTTCATGCTCCTTTTTTGACCATCCCTCCAGCAAATGTTGGCCACATACAGGGCAAACCGTCGGATGCCCCTGCAAAGAAAACATATCAGTCCCGTGGATCTTATGAGATTCAAGATGGTTGAACAACTAGGCAATCTTTTTGAAGGATGATCATTTGGATAGCGAGATTTTCCCATCCAATGATGAAAGTTTTCAAGTCTTCAGCTTGGCAAAGTCTCAAAGTTTGAAATAGATATTTGTTTGATCAAATTGTGGCGACCTCACACGAGTTCAAAAACCCCAAGAGGTAGCTTTTCCCGGAAAATTTCAGGGAAAACTCGGTTGGTGAAATAGTATAATTTGGCCAGATTTGCAAAGTTTAGATGGATCCACGATGATATGAATTAATAAACTACAAGAGACACTCGATGGTTGTGGCTTATATGCTGTTCGCCCCAAACCCCTCACGAACCACCCAGAAAAAAGGCCCCAATTGGGGGAAGATGATGTGTTTTTTCCATGCGTTTTTCCATCCCCGTACCATCCATGTATGGTATATTTACCTACATTTGGTTGATTTTGATGGTAAAGTGTAGGTATATATATATACCATACATGGGTGCTATGGGATCTGGAAACAGGTTTCACCATTCCAACAACATGTGCCGTTGCACCTGCTGCGCAACAGATATCCCTATCAGGCACGGGAAACAATGCGCGGAGGTGGTTCAAGATTTAGACGTTTGGAGTGGTCTAAAATGAAACATTGCCTTCCAAACTGTCTAAGCTATCAAAAGATATAAAAGATACCATCGTGGGCCGTGGGAACTACTTAATACAGTAATCCCTTCCCCAAAAGTCAATTTTGAAGAGGATTTTTCCCTTTTTCCAGGGTGGGATATGTTAGTTCCCTAGAGGGTATTTTAACCACACCCCACCCCACCCAGAAAAAAGACATTGAATAAAGCCCCCTCTTTAAGAGACAATGGTGGTGAATTTCCTCTTGAGTAGACCCTCGGTGCTGTGGGGTGTTGTCTCTCGAAAAGATCACTTGGTTGCACCGCTGAAGTTGTTTCCATGGAATCTCAAAAATCAGCCCTTGGAAAAGAAACACTTTGAGGAAAAGACCATGTGGCAAGCTCTTGTTAACAACCTGCATCTTCCAAAACGAATGTAAGAGTTGTGCCATTTTTACACCCAACAAATCGTGAGTTCAAAACGGGCAGATCTACAGCTTTTCCTTGGAGAAAGGCGAGTCGTTAACGTGTGGTTAACGTGTTGCCCATGTCACCATAGGACAACCAACACCACATGTATCACCTCCGTTCTTCGAGACACAACACCTCAGTTGGGTGTTGAAGAGAGAGCTATGACACTCAAACTGCCCACAATCTATGATCCCAAGAATGGTATGTCCCTCAAACCTCTTAACTCTCTTCTTTGCTACCGTGTCGCGGGTCTAAAAGTTTCTTTTTTCATCTTGGGTAGTGAAGTCGCCTCAGCTTACTACTGAAACCATTTACCACCCGGAAAATTTTCATGCAAAAACAACCGATTGAAGATGTATCTCCTATTTAAAAAAAATCAACATTGCCATGGTTAGTTTTCGGGGGAACCTTTGGCATTCAACTTCATCAATAGAGTATATAAACTTTTTAGATGTTTCCTTTTCTAGGTGGCGGTTTGAAATATTTTTCATTTTCATCCCTACTTGGGGAAGGTTTTTTTCCAGTTGAGTACTATTTTTCAAATGGGTTGGTTCAACCACCAACTGGTTTTTGTTTCCTTTGTTTATTTCGGAAGACTCCGTTCAGCATCCTCAGATGCCAGGTATTGGAAGGGTTGCAGGGCTTGAAGGTGCGACGTTGGGATGTTTTTTTTTCCCCCCGGTCCCCCAATCTTTTTGATGGCGAATTAAACCTAAGGTATCACATGTACCACCCTTCAGAAATAAGGGGTTTATGAAAAATTTTCGGCCTTATTTAAAAGGAAAACCAACTGGCCCTCAAGACCTTCTTTCGGGAGGGGGGTGCGCTACGGGGGTTTGGTTGATTCGTCATAATTGTTGGGGGTTTGCGAGGTGTTTTTTTTTTTGCGGGGGGGGACGCGAAAAATAGGGTGAACAAAACCACCTTTATAGCGAAATGCTCCTTGAGATACCTGTCCTGGTGATGCTTACTAAAATTCAAACATCTATTTGTTTGGCACATGGATGGCGATATTTGGTGAAAGTATGCTTCGAATATCTTTTTCCTAAAGTGTGTCGTGAGTTGTTTCGTTGCCCAACTGATAGCCTCCTTCAACCATTTTTAAAGAAGTGGCAGGTTTCAAGGTCACCAAGGTTAGTTAGCTCCAATGTTTGTCCTGTAATGCATCCTGGTGCTGACAATTTTACATGGGAGGGCTGACAATTTGCATCGCAAATGAGTGGCTCCGTCCAAGGGGTAAAGAGGTGCCATGTATTGGATGAAGGCGTTGAATTGCACAAAATAGTATGGGGAAGACGAGGTGATCTTCCACTAGGACTAGAACGCGTACTGTAGCATTTTTTTGCGCATGCTATGTCCAAAAGCATGTAAAACGAGGCTAAAATGAGTACCCGTCTCTTATGAGTACCTCGTTACGATATTTCATGTCTGTGGGCACAAGGTAGTTTTATGCTTTTGTATTCCTGGACAAAAAATGGCTTGCCAGGTAGGCGAACCAGTCGAATTGCAATGGAAGATGCAATTGGCTAGTCCCTTTGGGTGGTGGCAACTTGTCATCACATGAAAAACACCCCTTCAAGTTGAACTGGGAGTTTAACTCTAAAAAGGTTGGTTTATATAATTATGAGGTCAAAATTTTAGGAATATTATATATATAGCTTCCGAATAACATGCGACACCTCCCCTATCTTTTGAACGACTTACCCAAATCTTGTTGGATTTTGGAAATCAGGATGTATACACTTCCTAAAAATGAATATAGTCACCTGACAAATTGGTGGTTGGGAGATGGTCCTTTTCCTTTTCCATCCTTTTCCTTTTTGGGGCCGGGCAAATTTCAGGGGCGGATTCTTTTTTTTGCGTTGCCGAAACTGCCGGGACTTAAGCCGATGCACCTCAACACTTGTTGAATGTGCTAAACCTATGGAGGTTTCAAACCTCCGTGTTTTTTTTCTCAGATTTCCACCAAAAAGTTGGGGCTGGCAGAATCTGGCAGCCAGATGTGTATGATGTTGCCTCGACTTGGCTCAAGCGCCTTCTAGCGATTCTAGCTGCTAGCTGGAAAAACCTGCAACGAAGTTGGGGAGGCCACCAGAGCCTTCGCTGATAGGTTTGGGAATTTGGGTTGACAGTCTCCCCCCAAAACAATGTTCAGGTTGAGTGCTTCTTGGCTTTGTGAGCAAGATGCAGGTAATGATGTGGTGGTTAAATCATGTTTCAAACGTCATTGTTTTCCGATTTCCCTGGTGTTTTTTTTGACCGAAATTCCACCCGTTTTTCGTGATCTCAAAGGGGCCCACCCGGAAAAGGCGGAAAAAACCCGAGGTTTTGTGGCTATTCCAGACCTCCATTGGTTTGAAGTTTACCATGGAGTCGAATTCCTCAGCGCCGGCGTGCAGAGGTGGATCTGTGATTGATGGGGATGGGGGGATGTGTGCTTTTTCTCAACTTGAAGCATGGTATTTCCGGCCTGAAAATCCAGGGTAATTTGTAGGAATTTGGAGAAGAAATTTGACCCCTCACATTTTGGAAAAACTGCACGTTTTCATCGCCTTGGAGTTCTTCTTTTCTTGGCCAGGTACCTTAATGGGTGATGAGAAGGCGTGTGGCGGAGGAGCCGTGGCAGGTTGCGATGAGACGCTCAAATTCATACAGGTGTATGCCAATTGAATCGAAAAGTTGTCCACCATGGGAACCCATGTTTCCTTCATTTTTAGGGGTTATAACCCAGAATTTTGGGTTGTAAAACCCTTCATTTTGCATGGTTTTGGGGTCCAAGGGCAAGATGTAATTTATGTGGCAAGGGCAATTCATGTCAATTCACTGTTAAGTAGAGATCCTGTAGCATCAGTTGCTCGGCCAAGGAAATATGTGAACATAGGCGATGTCTTTCTTCAGTGCCAAGACCAACATGGTCAATGCCTCACAGTTGCACAGTGCAATCCGCAAGTACCATGGACTGCAGCCTGAGGGTTATTTGATATGACGATGTTGGTACAAGTTTATACAAGCTTGAAAGTATTCCAACACCTGGGAGGAGGTGGAAAACAGCCCGTTTAAGCAAGACTTTTCAAACGATCAAATCATATCCCCCCACCCATTCCTCTATAAAATCATGGGGGTCAAGCATGATATAAACTGATGTTTTTATGCTCCTTTGATTCATGTCCCTAAGCTGTTTATATTTGCCGGAGGCTGTAGATTTTATGGTGGCGAGTGAGTTTATAGTGACAATTTGCCGAGTGATGATATAGAGACATGTTGTTGTTGTTGTTGTTGTTGTTGTTGTTGTTGTTGTTGTTGTTGTTGTTGTTGTTGTTGTTGTTGTTGTTGTTGTTGTTGTTTCATGTTTTTGTCAAACCCTTGAGTCAGGTTTTTGAGTTTATAGTGGTTTTATATTATTTTTTAGTGAATAAAAATATATGGTTTTATATTTTCAAATGATAGCAACATGCACTTCTAAAATCAGGTTTGCAGGGGGCACCACACAACTGCCCAAAGAAGAGAGGCTAGCTCAGAAAACCTGCCCAAGAAACCTTGTTGGCATTCTACATAGGAAACTAATGGAAACTATTTGTTCAAAATCAACCTCCTAAGTCCTCGGGAAAATGTTGATTCTTTAGTATTCATTCATGGCTCGGGGCCAGGTGTGTGATTTTACAAGACTTTTACGGGCTTAATTTTCTTGATTTTTTTCCTGAATAGGCTACATCCTGCTGCAGCATATTGTCACCTATTGTCACTATAAAGTCATGGTTCCTTAAAAAATCAGAATCTGGCGTTGGTTCTTGTTTTTTCCCACCAAGGCAGCTGCAGCCGCAGAACAATCTTCAGCATGGAAGGGAACCAAGAATGATGATAATTTCTGGTAGCTTGTCTGAAGAAATTTGATATACAAGGAGGTATTTCTTTTTTTTTTGCAGATTGCACAGGCAATAGCCAAGATTGTGTTGGCTAGATTGGCGTGGTGGAAAACATTGCTTGACACGAACTTTTGTATTTTTAGTAGAGTTCCTTGTTTGAAGCTCCGATTCTCTTGGGAAACCAAGGGTGCAACCCTCCAGCGCCTTGGGTGGTTCTACTACGATGGCATTTCTCTATAAGGCTTCAGCAGGCGGCTGAAGTGTTAAACACGTTATTCAATTTTGTTAAACGTGTTTGACATTCATAGAAATTAATGGCCCAAACTGCATGTTCTTAGCCCTGCTCGCTCTTGTGTCAGGCAGAGCAGGCTTTACCAACTACATGATGTGGTCAAGTCGCATGTCATTCCTAATTCCAGGTGATGGCAGCAACGTGCAGGTAAACTGTTGGAGGAGTGGTGTTTGGCATAGGGGATCAAGCAGTGGCCACTCAACATTGCGAGACAACAAGTGGCACGAATTGTTCTTTGTGTATCAAGGGAGCACTGTGACTCTCTATGTGGATGGAAAGAGGGTGATGAGCAATGGGGCTTGCGGTGACTGGAAGTCAAAATGGCGCTTTGGAAACCATGCGGCAGAGTTCTCCAAAATGAGCCTGTGGAAGAGAACCCTGTCATCTTCAGAAATTGCGGATGGCAAGATGCTATGCAAAGATGATGACGATCTAGTCTCTCGCTATCAGTTGGCTGATGCAACTGATGAAAAGGGCAATGGAAACGACCTGGAGATGAAGGGTGGCAGTTTCGCCACTTCGGACTACACTTGTCCAGCCCTCAGCTTGTGATTCAGGTGATTCATGCTCAGTTTAGTTTGGAATGCTTTGAACACAGCATGAAACTCCATGGCTTGCTCCAGGCAGCTGAAGCTCTTGAATCTGAGCAAGAAAATGACTGGACAAAAAGGTCGGAGCAAAAGGTGGGACGTTGAGATTCAGCAGTGACATTCAATGACCTTTGTGAGAATCAGTATGTACTGTTAAGGATCGGTGGACATGGATGCTCTACAAGATCACAGTTGTCCTACATTTATTTGAATCTTCAAATTCAGAAACGCGAAGATCCTGTGAGATATACAGCACGAAATCACAATCACCCCAAGTTCTGCATGGCATGATGGGAGTTGGATGGTTGCGATTTCCAACGAGGCATTGTCATTTGGAAGCATTGCACTTGGATGACACGGGCCTCATGGCGAATCACGGGGGAGAATCCGGGAAGAAACGAATACTTAAATGGGCAATGACAAAAAACTGGTTGTTTAGGGTATGTAGGGGATGATACTTCACTACCCAGTTATGTGGGGATGATAATCATGAAACCATTACAAGGATTCCTATTAAGCAACCATTTTCATGGAAAGTTGGAGGTTTTGTTCGTGGCTCAAACGGTAAATATGCCATACATTGCTCATGGGATGTGCGCCAGCTTCATCATCCATTGGTTCTTTCAATGGTCGTTCACCCAAACACATTGTCGTTCCCTCAAACTGCAGCGGAAATTGGGGTAATTTAAGGAAGCATCCCCTCAAAGGCGAAATTTCAAGAAAGGGTTCCTACAGTAATCTTTTGTGAAACAACTTGTTCAAATCAAAAACATCAAATAAAGCATAGGTGAATGGTTGAACAAGGTTTTTTCGTGAGACAAAATTTGGAAACCTCCCAAAACTTGCGGGAAATGCATGATCTAATGTTGAAAAGGATCACATTTTCCAGATGGGCAGGTTGAAGTTAAACCACCCAAAGAAAAACTTCCCTATAATTTAGGGATGCAATCACCTTCTGAGAACGGTACTGGAATCTAATCACTATGCTGAGGTTATTGGACACCCCAAGCATCTGAGAACATGACTGGATGCCCACGGGATACACATGACTTGTATTGATTTTATTTACAAAACCAAGCAGCAACATGTTTTTCCTCAAATCACGAATCAAGTAGCAGCCTTCAAGAACACCCACCAGATTCTCCACGTTTTTTCACCGATTCATCCAATTCTTAAAGGACCCCCACGAACTTGGTTAAAAAGGCAACATTGGGGATACATAATTTGTTTAAAAAGGCAACGCTTGAATTCTGTCCTTTATATTCCTATATCATGCTTACAGGTATAAATGTATAACTACAAACACGGTTTATATACATTATGTACTGTACTTTCTATTTTGTTTTACGCATCAGTCATTATAGCCTTGCAGCACGAGACTATAGTTTTTCCATGTTTGAAAGGATTTAAAATGGACAGCAACATGATTCCTCTTGGCTTTTCTAGAGGTTTATAAATTCGTTCTTGTTTCAAAGTTACCCACACTCCCTGAAACTAACATAACCCCCTGAAAATACCGCGAATCCCTAGTTGGAAATTTTCATCTTCCAACTTGCTATTAGTTTTCAGGGAGGGCATTTCCCCCTGTTTACTTAATTTTCTAAGTAAAGAAACCTATATTTTTACTAGCAAAAAATCCCCCCCCCAAAAAAGGCCGTTTCTTCGAACCGAACCTCTCGGACGTTTTTTTTTTAAGGCTCTTCAGTTTGGGATCTCAGATTTTTTTCACGAAGGTGGAGTCCGTGGTGGATGAGCTACCTGCAATATATTTGGTCAAATTATAGCGACCTCACACGAGTTTTCACCCCAAATTGGTGGTTTAGTAAGGGAAATCCCCTAATTTCAGGGAAATCTAGGTTGGTGAAATATAGTTTGGCCAGATATTTTTTTTAGTGTCACCAGAATTTCCCCCCCTTGAATTTGCAACCAAACCCTTGACAGATAAAGTAACTTGAGATGGTGGATACCCAACAAAATCACCAACAGATATAGAAAAAGTAACCTTTGAAAGTACCAACAAATATTTGGGTTTCATTGTTTGGTTACCCCCAACAGAAGTTCAGCTGAAGGTGTTTTTTTTGTTTGATTCCTTTTCTTGATTGGCTCCCAGCTGCCTAAATAACCTTTGCGACCGGGTTTTTTTAGCCGACACAGCACTCCTTCCTCCAAAGAACCAGTGGATTTCTGTGTTGGTCGTGTGGATGGCAACCAAAGAGGAACTGCACTGATTTTTTGTCAACTTAATCACTTGAGATTTCCATCTTTGAAAAAGATAAAATGAAACAGATTTTATGCATATATTATGCATATATATTTTTGTTGTTGGCAACGGCCCCGAATTTTGAAGTGCCATAACGCTCTATTCGTTCAATTTGGTTGAAATCAGGACCCTTCAAAAAAAACATCGAACACTCTACCTTTAATCTTTTAAAAGGAACTGTTTCATCACGCGTTTCTTGTGGTCACCCCAATCTTAAGCCGTAGCCATGCTTGTTTTTCTCCCTTGAAAACAAACAATCCTCAAAAATGCTGGTTGGAAGATGACAATGTCCTTTTGAAATGGTCCCTTTCAGGCAGGTGACGGGGTGTACATGGTATGTTATTATGAACCTACATTTTTTCTATATCATTTTATGATAGAATTCAATCATCCATGGTAAATAATGCCAATCTCATGGATTTACTTTTAAAGGCGACAAATCAGTTTAGAAGATCTACTACCGGAGGCTTGGGCCGTGGTGATCTTCAAACATTTCTCTCCCAGGCTGAAGGGTTTCCAAAAATCATTGTGACAGGGTAGAAGATGGGCCCCCATAGCAGCTATAAATGGAGTCAT
This sequence comes from Breviolum minutum Mf 1.05b.01, assembly GCA_000507305.1. Taxonomy (NCBI): domain Eukaryota; class Dinophyceae; order Suessiales; family Symbiodiniaceae; genus Breviolum; species Breviolum minutum. The sequence goes on from DF241114.1 coordinate 56,194, forward strand.
GCCGCTTTATAAATGGCCGAACATAAATGGTTCAAACTGGGATTATAATCACTATAAGTGGACTTACAACTCGATTTATAACTGGTAGGAGTTGTAGGGGGTAAGCCGTGGGTGGAGGCCCATGGGTGCTGCGTGACTTCGGAGATCGGTGAACTTCAGGGTAGATTTTATCGCAAATGGTGGTTTAGGATCAGGTAATTTTTAGTTAATTTGGCCTCAAGTTTCCATCTTGTGGGAATTAGTTATTACCCATACCATCCATGCATGGTGTATTTACCTACATTTACCATACAAATCAACCAAATGTAGGTAAATATATCATACATGGATCCTATGCGTTACCTGAAAATGGCATTCAACGGCCCTCAAATTCAGGTTTAGAGATTTAAGGATAACTTGCCAACCGCTAACTACCATTTTGAAGGCAGTTCGCCCCCGCAGTTTTGGGGGGTTTTTCAACGAAAACACACGTGCCACGTGTTTACGGGGGGCAAACTTTCCGTGGACGCCCGGGTTTTTTTAAAAGTGAGGCTGCATGGTCTCCTCCATAGGGCCTATAAGCTGGGAAATGGGGAAATTCCATTCTTGACCTCCTTTTCACCGTATATGGGTGTCTCCAAAATAGGTGTACCCCAAAATGGATGGTTTATAATAGAAAACCCTATTAAAATTGGATGATTTGGGGGTACCCCTATTTTCGGAAACACCCGTATATAAGACCAACTGTATATTGCTATTACATGCAACCGCGTAAAAAAAAATAAATAGTTGCCTCCAATCCTTCCTTTTCTGTGTTCCAACATTTTAAAGACCCAGAAAACTACCGGGGTTAACGGCACTGAAAGTCTGAAGAACGTCTTAGAGTAATGGGGAAACAACATAGGTTTTGGGGGTTAGCGGGGGAAGAGTCAGTTCTACTACTTGTACCCTGAAGGTTTATAGACGTTATGGTGGGGATTATTATTGAATGGCAAGTGATAGCCAGTTCTGTAGAATTCCCTGACTCAACAAACAAAGTATACTGGAATGGAATACGTTTTTTCTTCTTTAAACCCAAATCTGAGATGGTTTTAGGATCAGCGAATCCTCGGAATTTTGGGGCCGGGAGATTGGGAAATTTTGTTTGAACGACGTGGATGACCCCAATGAGTCAGAATCCCAGTCGAACGCCGAGTCGGATGTTCAGCAATTTGTCACATTTTTTGAAAGTCATACTATTGATGGAAGAAATCCTGCAACACCTGGGGTATACAAATCCCCGTCAGTTTTTGGAGCATTGCTGTCGTTACACGATTTCTTTAGTTTTAAAATTTAAACCTCAAACACTCCAATGGGCCAGGTATGTATGTATTTACCTACATGAATCCACCACTAAACTACTTAGTGTTGTAGATAAACAGACGATACATGACCATACACTGAGCGTCTGGGTATGTAAGTTGGGATGGTTGTTGTTAAACCCCCTTCAGATTTCTATGAGTCTACGATTCGAAGGATTTCTACGATTTCGAAGTTTGAGATGAGATGATACTGTTGATGGTTCAGAAATCCGGCGATCACCAGTTGAGGTTGGTAGGCTATCCTATTCTTTATGGATGTTTTTTGGGGATTTATCCACCAAGCTTCGATTCATGCTGAGCCTGATGAATCGGTCCAAGTGGGTCAGGTTGTTGGTGGGAAGCCTATAAGAAAAAAAACCTCCAATAAGGTCACACTGTGGTGGTCAAGATTTCCTTTTTTTGTCCCTCCTTGGATGCAAAAAATCTTCACATTTCAAAATGAAGTTGTTTTTTTCCTCTTCCTTGGCTTATTTTCACCCAGTATGAAGCAAATGAGTTTATGAGGGATATACCTTGGGGGGAAGGGTGGCCCAGAAACACTATAGATATATCTGGGTCTTCCAAGTGTTGCTGAATGAACGATAAGGGGTGCAGATACACCATCTCTTAGGATTCAAACAGCACCCTTTAAAAGTATATTTCAATCTACACTTTCATAGCAACCAATTTATCATATCATATCTCGACTTCTCTTTGTAGAATTTTTCTTTGACATGAGATACACCTATATTGGTTGTCACCCACCCGTTCAAAATGTCAACAGGTCACGTTGGTACCGCCTACGTGTACATGTGGGACAACGAAGCGTGAAGCGTTGCGATTTTGGTGGATTCACAGGTCGGGAAAGTATCATGAGAATCTCAGGGTGCTCGGAAGATCATCCCGAGGTATCCTAAGGTGGTTAGAATCACCCCCATTTGTAAGCCATGAAGTTCGGCCATTTTTTGAAGGGGAAAACCACAACCCCTACTTAGAGGACGAATACTAACCATATGGTTATTAACCACTTACTAAGTGGGATGATCCTCCAAGTACACCCCCAAAGTTTTTCACGGGGCCCCCAAAAGGTCTTTCAACCTCTAAATGGCGAAATCGCGAGCTGTTAAACTTCCATGTGTAGCGTATATTAGTGGATGTTTGTTGTGACTCCAGAAAATTTCCTATTTTCCCATATAAACATTTGGTTCACCATCCAACTGAATCAAGAATTTCAAAAAAAAAATGGCCATCAGTGTCCGGGCCAACTTTGATATTTCTTGGATGGAGCGAAGTTCTTCCTGGCTTTGATAATTTTATGCCTTCTTCCAGCGGAATCAAAGGGGCCCAAACTTTCCCAAAATGCTACGAAGAACCCCAGGAAAAGAAGGGCCTTATTTGAGAGGTTCTGAGCCATTATTGTCTCTTAAAGAATCCCGCAATTAAGGCTTTTATTTTCAGCGGCGTTTCCGGGAAACGTGGCATTGAGGGAGGGGTTTTGGCCCCTTAGATAGCCATGAAAAAGATTCACCTAAGATGGAACCTGATGACCCATGACCATCTATTTTTTTAACGGTTCTTTCCAAATGGTTACTTGGGACATCTTGGGACAATGTTTGGAAATCACCAAACATCCATTGGTAGTTTAGGGTCCAGGTTACCTTTAAGTGAATTTACACCACCACCAAAAAATGAAACCCCCAAAAAACTCATTTCGGGACATCATTTCGGGACCATTTCAGTGGGGGCAAAACTGCTGTCGGTTTGACCCGGGTGGTTTTAGGGGGTCCCAACCTCGATCAAGTGCATGAAGGGTGACAGATTGGGTCTAAAAACTCCCATTTTTGTTCCCCTGTGTTAGGAGATGGTCATGAACCCCCCCATAAGACGGGTTTTCTGCTTACCTCCCCTTTAAAAACTAACATGAGAATGGAAAAATATGAAACATGGCACCATTTATGAAGATGTATTTTTGATTGAACATGGGGATTTTCCAATGTCATGTTTTTTTTTCAGGGGTGTAATAGCCATTATAAGGATTCCCTATTGAAGGTAGGATGACCAATCCCCAGCATTTGGCGGACCATTGACCTTAAAGTCGCAGGTGGCTTGCGAGCCATCTCTCCGGAAGAGGACACTGACATGGCACAACAGGGTTGAGTTGAGGGAGTTATCGTTTGTCCAGTAAGAAGTGGTGGGCTATACCCTCCGGTAAACTAACATAGCAATGGAAAATGGACACTTTGAAGATGTACTTCCTACTGAAAATGATGATATTCCATTGCTGTGTTAGTTTTTTTCCAGAGGGTAGTTCATATTCTTTCAAAGTTTACTTTTAGTTGGGTTTGAAAGATAAAAAAACACATTTGTTTTTTCTTCGAATACACCGTGGCTTCAGTTGCACGGTCGCAACGTTTTCATAGGTTTTCACCCACTAAAAAGTGCTCAACTTCTTAGCATTTTGGGGCCAAAGCGTGGCGGTGATGATGGCTGGCCCTACCTGGGACGGAGACGTTTTAAAGGACGGAGAGGTATCTATTGGAAGTAAGTCTTTAAGTGGTGAAAAGGGATTTGCAATTTGACGTCCGGGTGTTTTTGTTTTGGGTTCGTGATGATGACTTTCAGGCTAAGAAAAACCAAACCCTCCCTAAAGCTAACACGTGACATCACCTTTGACAAAAAAAACACGCCGAATCCCAAAAGGAAGCCAGATCGTCTCAGTTTGCCACCATTTTTCAGGGGCCTTTGCTATTAGTTTAAGTAGGGAGTGATGTGTTAATCAGCTCCAAACACCAACTGACCCAATCAGTAAGATAGTTCTAGTCATTTCTTGGCTGAAATGTCCCATGGAAACTAAGTGGGAAAATCACAGCTTTTTTCTCAATTGTTGAGGCCCAAGATATTCAACCTCACATGGAATCCCACTGGAACTTCCAGTAAAGTTGGTATTATATACTTGGACCCAAATTACATCAATCGTCATTTTTCCACAGATTTTTTTTTCCATCCCCCAAAAAAACGGACCAAAAAGGTGCTTTTTAAAGGATCCCCAAACAGCCTTCCAAAAAAACCTCAATAAACCTCAGCTCAAGGAGAGACAATGGACTTCTTTCTTCCCATCCGAAATCTTGGACGTGTCGTGAAGTGGTTTCTTCCCCACCTGCTGTGGTGTTTGGAGGGGGTGAAAACCCGATTCAAACTGACAATCAAATTGGTTCACTTGTTCTGGGGGGGCTCCTTTGCCCCGAAAAAGTTGAAAAGAAGCACCTTTCTTTTTTTTTTCAATTGTTGGAAATTTAGACATACAATGTTTTTTGCAGGAAACGTGCAACATTCATTTTTTAGATTTATAGGACCTATGCATCTAGTGGCAGTGTGTTTCTTATAAGTTTTCTTGGTTTACCAAAAGTGGGGGATTTACCCCCAAACTGTTAAAGCCTGAAGTTTGGCAGAGCCCATTTTCGGACGAAAAAAACATGTCGAGGAAAATTTTCGGGGGCAGCTCCGCGCAGCTGTTGCAACCATGATTCATGCCGTTGGTTGGTGCTTCTTGTGGAACGAAGGAAGTTGCCTTTCAAAACATTTCTAGGTGTTGGTTTCAAATATTTTTTATTTTCACGCCTATTTGGGGAAGGTTTCCAATTTGACTAATATTTTTCAAATTTCAAATGGGTTGACACCACCAACTAGATTTCCTAACCTGCAAAGGAGGCTTGAATGCAATAATAATTTCTGTCATACATATCTGAATATAATTACATATAATGTTTATAAATATTATCTCATATACATGATCAGGTGCAAACAGATCGAAAATAAACCCCTCCAGTGTATGATTTGAAAAAGATCATTCGGAATTTTTGGAATGTCTTCAAACTGTGTTTGGTTACCGGAAGGGCTCAAAAATTCACTTAATTTCAAGAATTCAAGCCACACCAAGGTTTTGACTCAACAAACATTTCAACATTCCCCAGACCCTCAAGCACCTTTTTTATACAGGAAATCCTTTCATATTTTTATTTTGGGGTACCTGGGGGTGTGTTCCATTGGTCTGTTAGAAATTTCTTAGAACTGCTGGATGTTCGGCTTTTGTCACATCCAAGGTTCTTTCTCCCATATATTTCTATTGGTTGGAACTTCTGTGGGTAACCATTTCCATTTCGTTGCATTTCCCAACTTTTCGTCATTACCAAAAGCTCACTGTTTTTTTCTCCAGTTTCCACCATGATTTTATGTCAAATGTAAGAAAAGGTTGGCCTCGTTCCTCATTTTTTCAAATACTGTAAAGATTTAGTTTGAAAAAGCAGCACCTGGGCACATGGCATCCCTACTTCTGGGTACCTCCAGTGAGGGAGGTTTGCGTAATGTGCAAAATCCACGAATTTACGACTTGGAACGGGTGCAAATGGCCATGGACGTCCCGCAAATGAGGGAAAATGCAAAAAAACGAAGGACTATAGGTTAGATGGGAAAATTGTTGGAGGGGTTTTATTACAATGCATGTAGGGTACATGTATGGTATATTATATTTACCTTATATTTTCCAAATTCACCATGAAAGTCAACCACATGTAGGCAAATTATCCCATACACGGATCACAGAAGAATGGGAGTTGAGGATTATCATAGTGATTCCCAAATTGACGAAGACAGACGCCAAAATTTCTTTCAAATGGGTTGTAACTCCAAAAGCCCATTGGAGAAGTTTGCCACTCCGTTATTTGTTTTGATACTCAAATTGTCTATTGGAATGATTTGGGATGCAAACAAATTGGGCGAAGGTTTTCTATTTGAAATACAATGACTAGAAGGGAGAGAATTGGGGCGGGATATTCGAGTTTTGCCGCGAACTTCCATCATGATATTTGTATATATTTGTCCTGCTATCATTTTCATAAGGATTGATATATGAAAAGGAGAATCTAACCTCCCTGGAACTAACGGCTTGCACCTGAAATTAGGCCGGGCCCCAAAATAGGAGTTTCATATTCCAATCATCCATTTTCAGGTGCGTTTGCTGTTAGTTTCAGGGCCTGTATCACTTTTGGAGGGTACCCGTTGCTAGTGAAGGTCAACCCTTTCGGAGGTGTTCCGGATTGGTGGTTACCTTCCCTGAAACTACCCTCCTGGGAAGTAACGTATCCCATTCCAAGGCAGTTTTGAAGAAGATTTTCCTTGTCCCAAATTGTGATATATTCGTTACTTGGAGGGTAACAGCCATTTCGTCCCCTGGAAATAGATGGTTGGAATACAATCGTATCCTTTTGGGGACAAAGTTGGGCCTTTTTTTTTAAGAGCGAAATGGTCGTTTCAGGGAGGATCTATGTAACCAAAAAATCAACCCTTGCACTTTTCTTTAGAGACATGGCCCCCTCGTTAGGAGACCTTTTTCAGCACCACTTGGTTGCAACTTTTTTTCACCTAGAAGCTGGAGCCACAAGGAGATGAGGTTTGGAAATCATCCATAATCCAATCCATCCCATAGGATCCATGGGACTGGTCTACTATGGTCTACCTACCTTCCCTGAAACTAACATAGCCATAGCCGCTACACCCCTGAAAATATTTGTTTTGCCCCAAAAGGAACGTGTAACGTCTCCCAGCATTTTGTTAGGGGCTTTTTTGCTGTTAGTTTTTTAGGGAGTGTACCTACATTTGTTGGAGGGTTGTAGTTGAAGGGGAATCCCCCCAAATCCACAAATAGAGGCAACATGATAGTTCACCCCACGAGCTGGCTCAGAGCTTGGGGTTTCCTTCAATAGCACGGCTGGATGACGATTTTTTTAAATATATATATATATTAGAATCATATGATAGTGAAATTCTAAAGGATTTCAAGAGTAACTCCTGCCAAAATCCCCCTGCATTTCGGCATTTCAAACCACCAACTGTTTTTTTCCCTAATCAGCCCGAATGAATGGCTGGTGCATCATTGTGCATTTATAAACCAAATCATATTGGTTTTTGGTTGCGTCTAAAAAAAAACACCACAGGCATGGCTTTCTGTTTCGAATGGTGGTAAAAAGGATTCCGGGAAAACCGGCTGGCTGGTCGAGCCGCCGGCCGGTCCCGGTGTGACGTGACGTCCGCGGCAGTCCAATTTTCCAAGGCGTTTTGAAATATGTATCAAATTGGTGGAAACCACCAACCAGTATAGATTTCGTATCTAGATGTTTTCCAACCGCAGAGTCGCAAAAAGAAGTTTAGCCAACCAACTCAAACAAACAACGTTGCCAACCGTCAACCAAAAGTTCCGTGCAGCAAATGATTTAACGCCAGTTTCTTGAAATGGAAGAGCTAGGGCCCCAGCTGCTAGCAAGAGGTGATTATTTACCAAAATTTTTGGTCACCTGGTCAACTGAAATTCAGTATCTCTTCCGAATCTTTTTCGCAAAAATGACGCGTTCCAGCTCTCCTGACAAGAAACTCCAAGCATCTTAAATTCAAGGTGACGTTTCGCCACACCGTGGAAAGACCCAGAAATTTGCAGGGTCGAAACATCTCGACGTCATCGTTGAGGTTTCCAGCGGGAGAAAAAACAGGGAGATGCCACGAATCGGGGCGAATTTTTTGTCCCTCACTTAGCCTAGGGATCCAATCACCGAACGTCAGAGGATGAGATTGGGGTGTCCAATCACCTCCCAAACGCGTAGGAAAATTTAGGTTCCATGAAACCATTCTCAGTTTCGGTGAGCCAGGATCCTTAAGGGTTAGTATCCGGGAATCACCTCAAGTGTCAGCCGGTTTTATTCAGGTTCAGGTTCAAGTCATTTTCCAGATACATTCGGTGGGTATTGTCATGTTGATCTGAGTTTGGACCACTGACAAAAATACCAGGAATCTCTGCGGTTGCATCCCAGAAATTGAGCGACTGGATGCCAAAAAAATCATGGGCCTTGGAACATGTATCTCCGGGTTCACATGTGGCGTCGTTCTGGGCATTTATGGGCCCCTCTAAGCATTTCTTACCATCACTCCTTCGGCTCAAGGAAAACACCTGAAAATAGAATCCTCATAAATCAATCGAACGAGGCACTGTTGCCAAGTTCTAATGAAACAGGTTAGACGGGTGAGTTGATGCAAAAAAAACATAGGAAAAACAAACTATGGAATAAATAGATGGTCCTGTCATGATCATCCTTGTTCCAACTTCCATGCGTCTGTGTGCAGACTTTTTTTCCAAAAATCCTGCGCAGCTACCTGCAGCACAGCTAACCAACAACCACACCACATTCAGCAACAGCTAACACATGGAGAAGCTTCATGATGGTTAGACGTGGATTTCACCATGTCAGGTCCAGGGGGGGTCCTAGAGACTTTGGAGTTGCATTTGTCAGACATCATTAAAGGATATTAAAGGCCACCATTCTGGGGAAATAAACTTGAGGCAAATGTCTGGTAATTCTGGAGGGATTTCCACTTCACATACTCCATTGTTTGGGGTGGTAGGTTGGTAATATAATGACCCCTGTCTACTGAAACGATGTGATTTGTTGTTTTTGTTGTTTCTTCTGCTATTTGATATCATCTGTGGGGAATGCTTTTAAAACCACTTTTTCACAACAATTTCCAACCGACAATGATTGGCAAATAAATGGAAGATTTCTGCGCAGCAAAACATGCAAACTCAGTAGGTTGTCCCAAATATTGATGCGCACATTGTTCTTTCTTCTTTCGTTCTTTGGATTTTTCGGTCCTTCACCGCAATCAACTCGCATTCTTTTGTTTGACGCTTGGTTGAATATAATTGCTCATATTGAAATGGATGGCAAATGATGGCAAGGCTTATGTATGACAATTTTCGGGGAGTGTATACAGTGGCTTGAGAGAAAAATAGCACCTTCCCCCAAACGCAACAAAGCCTTGGCATTTGATCGTGTTTTTTCCTCCTTGTGGCCAGAAGTGCGAACTGTTTTTCGATTTTGTTGCTATCAAAGTTTATACGCCCAAAACTAACTAACATAGCCTTTGAAAATAGGTCATCCACCATTGATTTTCAGATGCTTTTGCTCTTAGTTTCAGGAAGGGTAGATTTGAGTTTAAAATTTGAGGGCATGCAAACCACCTCAAAATGAGGTCCAGATGTTGAAGCTACAATTTTTTGCCAGTTGGGTTGTGCGCGTCATCCATGCGATGTTAAAAATGACTTGGATAATATACTTGGATCATAAATTGCCATCATAAATTGCAAGTGGGATGTGTAACTTCTCCACCCCATACTGTACCCCTCGAAAACTAAGATGGTTGGCACACTAGGATCAGTAAATCTCCCGCCCAAAAACTGCCTCGAAACAAAGCACCGGTGGCAACCCGAAATTTTGGAACACTAAAAATCTGGATAAATTTGGCGTGGCTTCAACCACCTTCCCTCCCCCCCCAAAAAAAATACCAAAACATACCAAGAGAACTTGCCGAAGGTTCCCAGCTTGGGCCATGAGGGCCATCCATTTTTACATCTCCCACATCAATGGCAGTTTTTGGAGTCAACGAATCATATCTCGTGGTGGACTTTTGGGAGTCCTTCCGACGATTTGCTGCTGTCGTTTTGGTAAGGCAATTTGGTAGACAAACCGGGGTTTTGTCAAAAAAAACAGCGAATTAGTTCGAGAAAAAGCTTTCAGAAAGGAATCTGTGGCCCCTTTTTTTGTTGGAAAACAATTCTTCCCCAAAGCTTCTGACCACGGAAGGGTGCAACAAAAACATCACAGGATGTTTTTTTTCGGTTGCAACCAGGCAACCCTAGAAGATTCATAAGTCCCTGTAATCAAGATATGGGATTCAGCAACAGCCACCACCATGGATTATTACATTTTTACTGGGGAATCCCGTTAAATCCCTCTAAAAATTCCTTTGCCACGATTGCATCCTGGGTGGGGGGGGGGTAGATCCAAAATATAAGCAAGCTAACGTTTGAGGATCAATTACTTGGACTTCATCACCTGTGGATCAAGCTTCACAGTAAAGTCACATGACAGCTTTCAACAGGAAATATTTGGAAGTTTCAGGATGACGACTTGGAGGGATTTTAAGCATTGCAAGCGATTTTCCGGATGGAAACACTGGATGAAACCTATGTGAAAGACGTCATATCCGCTTGTATCTAAGTGGCTGGAAAATTTTTTGCGCGAAGAAAAAACCATATCCAAAGGTTGTTTTTGTTTGTTTGTTTGTTGTGTATTTTTGTTCTTGAAAACCATGGCAGAAAACTAAACTTCAGTGCAATCATTGGTGTGGTGACGTGGGAATTTTGGGCGCAACCAATAACTCACATCTTATGATAGACACCTTCAATGGACGACAAGGGCTGAAAGCCATGGCAGATCATCTTTGCTTTCGCGGCTGAGGCTGCAACTTGGATATGTTTGCTTCATGGATCTTCGCGTTTTTGACAGCGGTTTTCATAGGTTTTTGGTACGGTTTAATTTTTTGGGCAAATCATAGCAGCCAACACGTAGTGGGTTTAATAGTAAGAAACCCACCCCGAAAATGCCTCAAACATTCAGGTTTAGATTTTGCTTGATTTGCCCAGCAGTAGTGGAATTGTTATGACTCATCCTCCTTTTGAAGATTCTCACACCGTGGGAAGATTCGCACGTTAAAATCCCCATTTGAGTCGGACTTTGATGGTCATGAAGTCATGAACTATAGGCCTTTTGGTTGACCTGCGTTGAGGGTACCTCAATGGTGACAGTGGCACATCGACGGGTTGTATACGGTAAACTGATCATTTGCAGATTTGATCGATTGATGTGTTTTTTGTTTGGACTAATGCAAGGGGAGAGAAAGAACAGCATAGTGATGACAATATCAAAACGCATGGTGGTTGGCTTGGTGTCATTTATCACCTTATTAAGATGAAACAGAAACTCTTGGATCTCTTGGTAAGTCTTCGACATTTGACAATGGCCCATCATTAGGTGCCCGGTATCTCCCCTGAACCCCTTTATCCCATAGGATACTTGGGGCTGGTACAAAAAAATCAACCATCCATGTAGGTCAAAAAAGACATGTAATATTTTACTTTGGTCCTATCGGTATCACTTTGGAACATTTTGTTCAAAAAATCCCAAGCAATGACTATAGTCAACCTACCTGCTTACATACCCTTCAGAAATAGCCGGCCTTATGATCAGTGCTTATTAAACATTGGTTTCCCTTCATAAGGCCGGCCTACAAAACCCCGTAAAAACCATCATTTCTGAAGGGTTTTTCCCCGTGTATCTCCCAGGTCCTTCGTTTTTTCGATGTGGCAACAGGCCCTGGCGTTACAGCAAGGTAACAATGCCCAACGTGGTAAAGCATTGTTTCGACGTTTAGTGCGATATTATGCACTGGCAAATGAAGAAGATTACAAGAGGAATGGTGAATGGTGTCTGGATCGCTGGATTTTTAAATTCTGGATGTTTTTTTTTTTTCTGTTTTGTTACTTTGTTTCGTTCTCGGAGGTTTTTGTTGGAGGATGGCAAATGAAGGTGACCTCAGCCGAGGTCACCCCGAAAAGACATCCGCTCAAAAAATGCCATGACAATTCAGGTAGATGGGATGATTTTCAAGCCTACTTGGGGAAATAATCCAACGTGACGAGCATATTTTTCAAATGGGTTGGTTCAACCACCAACTAGAATACCATCTAGAGTGTTTCCATGAACCAAGGCAAATAAAGCGACTAGAAGTGGACCTGCAGCTCTACCAAGCGCACCGTCGTCAAGCACAGCTGCCGGACCTCAGTGATGATGAGATCGAAGAGGCGGAGGAAGATGTGCCTCTTTCACAACCGGTAGAAGCTTGCCTTGGAGAAATCAACCACAAACAAGTGGGGAAAGCGAAGGTTTTTTGTGTTTGATTTATTGTTTTAGTTTTTGTGTTTTTGAATTTCTAATTTGTGGTGATGAATTTGCCTCATTTTTTTGGAAGGGGAATTGGTTTTCAATGAAGATTAAAAGAGATTCCCGAACCTAGAAATGTACTGTATGTCATGTCATCCTAGTGTGGTCACCAGCCCGGCATCTTGGGGTGGGGTCCCGGTAGGTAGGTAGATCCAATAATAATATATACCTTTATGAGATTTCTAATGGTAAATTCACCTATAAATCACCTGGTTTTATAGGCGGCCATTTGCCTTTAAAGGGGGGCTGTAGCTGCTACGTTGCCTTGAGGCCAACGGAGGATGCTCCAGTGCCTCTGGATCTAGGCCACCGCCTTCGCTGCCTAAAGCTTTCCCGGCGACGGCGACGAAACCGCCGAGTTTGCCGCGGGGGCCCGGTTCCAGCGTCTACAAGCCGTGGCTTGGCTTTGGTTATTTTGGTGGTTCCTCCGTTGTTGGGGATGGTTGGCGGTTCCATTATTTTTGGGCGTTTTTATTTTTTTGGGGGGGATGGTTGGTTGGACCCCCCAAAAAAATACCGTAATAGTTGATTCATGGAGGTGGTGACAAGAGAACAAATCAAGTTTATTTTCTTTGTCGATGAGATTGAAGTTGTTTGGACATAAAGGTGGGGGGTTGGTTGTACTTATCCTCTGTTTATCGGGATAAGTATAGGGCCTACAAAAAGTCCCTTATTAGAAAATGTCTGGCTCAAGGGGCATCCCGGAAAATGTCAAGAAATGTAAAAAATGCGTGTCCTTTGAAGGATATGAGAAATGGGAACATTTAACATCCTGGCACAAAAACCTGGGATGGTTGAGTGATGTGGCCAACTCGATCTTGAAGAGAAAATTGACTTGAATCGCCTGGTGGTTTTGATGTTTTTGTTTGCTTTTCTATGATAAGATTCCACCAATTTCAGCTGGCCAAAACAGCTGGTTGGTAACCCCCAAATGTAAGTGTTTGTACGGGAATCCCACCCAAAAACATCCTTTATGGTTTAAAGATCAGGGAATCTCCTGCCTAGTAAGGCCTAGTAAGGTTCCTCCCAAATGCAATGATGTTGATGGGTATATGTTGGTGGCTGATAGTTGGTTGACACTAACGGCAAGAGCCCCTGAGCATGGATGGTTGGAAGACTAGCCTTCTCTTTTGGGAAGCCTTTTTTCATGAGTTTTTGCTGTTCGTTTTAGGGGGGGGTATCGCTGGGTATCCATGAAAGACAGCTCGTTTTTTTTGTTTAAAAAAAAACCTTCACTAACCCCAGCCATACTGCAACCACACCAACTTTTTTCGCTGAAATCTCCAGGCGCCTGGCCATTGGCACGGCACCTTTGTCACGGCCAACACCTTACAATGGGAACAGCCAAATGACACCACCAACCTCGAAAGCAGGCGTCGACTCCCCGGGACTCAACCCACCTAGGATGCGGGATTCCTCGATTTCGCCACCAGGATGACGGACTCACGGACTCACATTTTTGGTTTCTGCAAATGGAATCCCAAGCTAGACCGACTCATTTGACACTCCTACTGTCTTGCTGAGTGGGGGGTTAGATCCAAGGTTTATGATAAGTTGGATGGAGATTGAACAAAAGAAATCCCACAAACTAAGAGCTGGAAAAGCCCAAAAGTGGTTGTTTGAGTCTATTGCCAGGGGTCAGTGTTCAGGTTACATGTTAGTTTTGGGGTGTGTGAGTCTTTTTTTGGAGGGTGAAGGAGTATGTATGACATATTTACCTACACTTGCCATAATAAATACAAATCAATGCGGGCAAGTATGCCATACCTGGATCCTACGGGTCAAGTTTTGGTCAGTTCCGAGCCTGCCAGGCTTTCCGGCCCCGGAACGGCCGAAGACTGTCACTGCGGCACAAGCGGAATTGGAGAAGATCCAAGGGTTTATTGAACCTCGGACTCGGTAAATGTAGGTAAATATATAGGTAAATTTAGTGAACCCCAGAAATTTAAGGAATGGATTTCCAGCCCCCAAAATTTGATGGGCCAAAGATAAAATTTATCTTCAGCTTCAAATGTGGTTATAATCATTTTAGGTATCTAGAATCTATGTGAAATTTCGGCTCCCCGCAACTACCAGGAGCCAGATGTGGCCGAGCCCCCCCCAAAAAAAGCTCATTTCTTCAAAGCCCACTGTGGAACAGGTGCGAGCTGTTAGTTTCATGGAGGGTACCCGAGATTTTTTCGGCAAAAGGAACCTTTGGATGATCAAATGCCTATATCACATATATACATTATATTTACATGCCTTCTATAGAAGTAACCACCCGGAGCCTAATTTAGGTTTCTGTAACCAGGCAACGCCAGGCATGCACAGCACAGCGTCCGAGGATTGTTGGAACTTGGATCCCTTCGACACCAAGCGATGCATCGCCAAATTGGCACCAGAACGAAGGCGATGGCTTTTGGAGCTACTCGGACTTGGCTGCTGATGATGAGAATCCATGGGAATCTAAGGGGTTGGGCTAACCCAACTGATCCCCCTGGTGAGGTGAACAAGGGGGGACCATTTGATGCATTTACAGGGGGTTATATAGTTATATCAAACAACCCCCAAGAAGACTTCTAGAACAACTTCAACCCCCCAAACAATCGTAGAAAAAAGATTCAACGCTCCAAAAATCTTGGAAACAACTCTCCGCCTCAGGACCTACGATGGCAGCGTCAGCGTCCCCGAGTTCCTGTCGTATGCTTCGACGAAAAGAAGTGATGGGCCGGAGCCCGGCACCTTGATACGTAGTATCTTAAAATGACGGTGTCGGAAGAAGCTTGCAACGGCTTCACTAGGCTTCCTATTTGACCTGTTTGGGTGGTGTTGGGAGTATGGCCTTCGGCCTTCTTCTTTGTGCCTGAGCAGATAGATGAAGACAGCTGTTGACTCTTTCTAAGTATTGGATGTAGCTGAACACATCAGTGCTGAGTATGCTGGGTATCCCGAAATGGCCGTTCACTTTGGAAACTACATATCTATACATAATTTGAAGATGATCATGATATGGTTTGTGTTAAAAATTGCATGTTTCACTGAAAGAGTGAATCATTCAATTCAAAAATCATGGGCAAAGAGCATTTCACCAAACAGCCATCCATCTATTTCCAAACAAAAAACACATGTTAAATGCGTGTTTGTCTAGTAAATTAACCAGCCTAGGGATTGTCATTTTGGCCGATATGTTTCCAAACATTCGACCACCAACTTGAAAGGACGTGGAACTCCAGAAATTTACAACTGCAGCAGTCAAAACTCCACCAAACAAGGCAAACTTCCTTTGACTAAGCTTGGAAGGGAGCGAGGTTGGTTTCTAATGCCATAGGATCCATGTATGTATGGTATATCTACCTGCTACCTTTACCATAAAAATAGGTAAATATACCATACATAGATCCTATGGGAATGTTGTTTTGTGGGTAAATTCAAGCATTCAATCAATCTGGCCTTAACTATAGCGACCTGTTCCCGCCGAGTAGTCACGCCAAAAGGTGGTTTAGTTATTAAGGGAATTCCCCCACAAAAAGCCATTAATTCAGGTTTAGGAATTATAGTGATTGGCCCAGAACCAAAATTCTATTGATAAAGCAGTGAGACATTGATTGATCTTAAAAGGCGCATTTGTTTCTGCTTTGCATGACAGGATTGTTTTTCATTGATTGAACCATGTTTTTCTAATCAACAACTTCGTTATTTGGATGGTCCTTTGGATATCCAGGCTGAGTATGGCTAAGTGGTATACTTTGCCCAAAGCAATTTATGAAATCAATGCGGCCAAGTTCACGGAATCGAGTCAGTGCCAAAATGATTCAGACTTTGATATCCGGATGTTGCAGAGGCTTAAAGGAACCCATCAGATTTGAACTCTGGTATGAACTAGAAGAAAAAGGAGAGATGCGAGACGATTGGCATGCGGGATTATGAGAAACCAATCCCTGTGAAACAACCAGACAATGGAAAGTAAGAGGGTTTTTCTTCGTGGCTCACCGATCACTTAAGAATTGACTTTCCTAAATTTACTGTAAATGTTTGGAAAATCTTCCATAGATTCGGAGCATTTGAGTTTGAGTTTGATTAGGAATTTCTCCAGGAGCCCTCCATTCCTTACCATAAGCGGAACCCATACAGGACCGTCCCTTACTTCAAGGAAATTCTGTCTGGGAGTAGTAATGGGTGGCTGGGGGTCCTACGAAAACTCTTGGGTCCGAATTGTGCTTGATCAGAGGTGGATACCCTCCCTGAAACTAACATAGCACCTGAAAAATGATGGTTGGAAGACGACTTTTCTATTGGGAAGGTAACTTTTCAGGGGCTATGTTAAATGTTAGGTTGTAATATAACAGCCATCCCCTTTTGCATGTATCACAATGTACAGTTGTTGTATCTGCAGCCCTTTGAAGACTCAAACCGTGTGAGTAAAAAGTGAGCCCAATAGCTGCTGCTGCTAGCCGTGTAGTTTCTTGCATGGTAGCGGAGCGTGCCTGGTGAGCAGCTCCTGGGAAGAGACCCAGCTCTTTGAGCTGAGGTCGGTGTCGAGCCAAGTGCTGACACCATGGCAGCTGAAGAAGCCTTTCGAGTAGCTCTTCAGACTGCTACCCAAGCAGCAAATGCTGCCACGGCGGCATTAGCCGAGATCAAGAGGTCTCAGGCTGCAGGACTGGCCTCCAAGCCGAAAGAGCTGGAGTTGACTGGCCGTCCTGAAGAAGACAGAAGGTTGTGGAGTGACTGGCAGTTCGCCGCCACCCAATACCTGATGACCAAGGATGTGGTGTACCAAGCAGAAATTGAGACACACATTCGGTCCGCTGACCCTGTGAGAATGGGAGACCTCAACGACGAGCAAAAGGCCCGTAGCCGTCAGCTGTTTAGCTTTCTGGCCGGGACAGTCAAAGGCCGACTCCTCGCCTTGCTGCGGGAGCGTGCCGTTTCACAAGATAGCAATGGGTACGAGGCGATCCGAAGGATTCAAGCCGAAATAGAACCCACTAGTGGAGCTGCGGCGCTCGGATTGTTGGAGACGATCCTAGGGCTGCCCACGCCTCCAAAAGGCACCCTTTTGAGGGATGCCATTGTCGGCATGGAAAGACTGTTCGCTGACTATGAGGCGACGTCAGGGGTCAAGCTATCTGAGCACATCAAGATAGCATCCCTCCGCAGGTTGTTGCCCTCTGAGCTCAGGGTGCATGTCAACCTCCTGGTCAAAGACGACTCCGATTACATGGCTATCAAGAAGGCTGTAACGGAGTATGAAGTCGCGGACCGGAGGTATGAACCCCTGAAGCCGGAAGCTGTGTATGATCATGGCGGTGTCGTGCCCATGGAGGTCGACCAGATCCATAGCTTCAAGGGAAAGGGCAAAGGTGGCAAGCCTGACAAGTTTCCTTGTAAGACGTGTGGGAAAACACATGCCGGGAAATGTTGGCTGCTTGAAAGCGGAAAAGGAAAAGGTAAAGGAAAAGGCAAGGGAAAAGGCAAGGGAAAAGGTGACCGAAGCGAGTCATCTAAGAAAGAAGACCACAAGAGCCAAAGAGATCCCTGCCAAATCTGCGGAAAGAAGAACCACACCGCAGAAAACTGCTTCCAGAGGTATAAAGAGAAAGATGGTCGAGGCCAAAGAGTCCAGGCTGCCAGTTCGGCGCCTGAGACCGGTGGCACTGCTAGCCCTACTGGCGGCGGCGGCACTGTCATGGCATTGTCCAGGAGTGAGGCGGATACCTCCCCTGAGACCGAGCTTCGGACCACGACGACTGGAGTGCGCAGTGTCACAACCAGAGGTCAGGCTTTGGCCCTGGTAGACACTGGCTCGGACGAGCACATCTGCCCAGCGTCGTTTGCCTCTTGGATACCAGCAGAGAAATTGGCTCGAGCTCCCAGACTCAGGGATGCTCAAGGCACGGAGATCAAGCATGAATCTCTGGCCAGGACCGTCCGTTTGGTCTTGAAGACCACTGGAGGCGAGACGGTGAAAGTCAAAGTGACCTTTCTTATAGGTCCAGTGCGTCAGCCATTTCTTTTACTGGGGAAGCTGAACGCCACACACGAAGTGTACATGAAAGGCGGAGATGGTGGAAAACTGTACTTCCCCCTCAATGAAATCGAGGTTGAGATCTGTAAGGTCCAAAACTCGTACTATGTTCCTTTCGTGTTAGGCCGTCCTGAGGACGAGAGCCCAGGACTGAGCCAGGTCCGTGCGATCAAGATGCTCCACGTCACTGGAAATCATGTGTGTTTCCGTAAAAGGATGGGAGTTGATCCGGACCTTAGGACAGAGCCAACGAAAGAAGAAGAACCGACCAAAAGTCCGCTGCAAGAGGAAGAACCGACTGAAGGACCTCGCAGGAGACGTCGTCGTCGAAGGAACCGTCGGGACGAAAGCAGGGACTCACGTGATCCACCGGAGAAGAAGGCCAAGGGCAGAGAGCCTGGTGCTGAGAAGGCGGAAGAACCGAGACCAGCGAGTCCGGTCAAGCTTTCACCTGGTGGAGAGCCCTCTGCAAGCAGACCAAGAGAGGAACGAGGATGTTCGCTGCTGCCTTCCTCGAGCAGTGAGTCGGACTACCGTCCTCGTGGTCGATCCCCTCTAAGCGAGGAGAAAGAGGACGAAATGGAGGATGTGGTCGAAGAACCTGTCCCTAGAACCTCTCAGGCAACTGGGTCGGGCAGAGTGCCGGAACCCGAGTGGAAGCCGCGAAGGCTGATGTCTGACGAAGAGAAGAAACGTCAGAACTATGAGGGCAGGCAGGCCAAGAAGGAAAAGAAGGCTGCCTGGAAGACAGCATCCCAAGGGGCGTCACCTCAGAAAGGAAAGTCCAAAGGCAAGCCTGGAGGAAAAGGAAAGAAGTCTGGTAAGCCACCACCACACCGGGGCGGTCAGGTCCGGCAGCTTGAGCGCTTTGGCTGGATCCGAGCGGTTGGTGGAGAGGTTGAGCTTGACCAGGGTGACGACGGTGTCGCACCTGAGGCTGCTGAGGTCGGAGATCCTTGCTGAAGGGACTGGCTGGAAGATGACCAGTGACGGTGACCCTGTCTTGGTCAAAGCAGGAGCAGTGGTGTTTCAAGTTCCTCTGGCCAAGTACAACCGGCACATCCTGCGGACAACGTGGAGCCGCAAGGATGGTGTGTGGAATAAGGTCGAGGACCGAGTGGATTGGAAGGCCATGGATGATCCCTCAGGCCTCATCCCGAATGTGGGAGAAAGGTTGGTGACAATCTTCCACAAGCCAGAGGTACCACTCCCTGCTGAAGCGAGTTCGAGCCATCTCCATCCAGACAGTAAAGTAACTGAAATGAAGCGGCGACTGAAGGAGTTGCACGCCCCTGTCTGGGGGACTATAAGGCACAGTTGTGGAAGAGACTTCAAGAACGAGAAGCTGAGTTAGAATACCACCGAAGTGTGGAAAGGAGCAAGGCAGAGCGGGAAGAAGCTCTGAACCTTGACCCGGAACAGGCACGGCAGCCTATGGTCCTGGAAGGACCGGACATGCCGAGTGCAGTTGAACGTGAGTTGCACGAGTTGACGCACCTCCCTTTTGCACCTTGGTGTGAAGCCTGTGTCCGTGGCCGTGGCAAAGACATGCCGCACCGGAAAGTTGAGCCGGCTGAGCGGAGACTCATGCCCATGGTGTGTCTCGACTGGTTTATTGCAGCAAGCTCGGACGAGCAGGGCCAGAGAGTCGAAGGAGCAACAGACGTTCTTCTTCTGACCGATGCTGAAACTGGCTATGTGGCTGCAATCCCAGCAAAGTCCAAGAGTGCGGAAAGCCATCCACACTTGGTGGAAATGGTGGTAAAGTTTCTTGGACTTATGAGACACGAAAAGGTGAAGCTCAGGTCTGACGGTGAGCCAGCCATCAAGGCACTGGTGCAGAAGGTAAAAGATCAGTGGAGCAAGAAGCACACTACGCTGGTGGAGGACACACCTCTCTACAGTTCTCCCAGCAATGGAAGGGCCGAAAGAGCCATCCAGACTGTGAGGAGACTAGCAAGTTCTCTCAAGGTTCATGCTGAGTTGAACCTAAAGTGTGCGTTGACTCCGGAGCAACCCGGATGGCCGTGGATCATTAGGCATAGCGCGTGGCTTCACAACCGATTCCACGTCAAGGCCAATGGTCGCACGTGCTTTGAAGAACTGCACCAGACACGGTACAAGCAGAATGTTGTTCCGTGCGGAGAAAAGGTTCTGTTTATGGAGCCAAGACCCAAACACCGAAGGTTGAAAGGCGGAAGACGTCATCAGAAGATGGACGCAGCCATGGAACCAGGAATATGGCTTGGTCGCTCTGAGGAGAGTGACGAGCATCTGCTGGGCACACCGAGGGGTGTGATGAGGGCACGGACAATCCGTCGCCTGGTCCCAGAGAACAGGTGGGATGCTCAGGCCTTCCTGGAGTTCCGAGGGGTACCCTGGGATGTAAACTCTCCAGTTGGAGCGAGACCCAAGGTGATGGTCCACTTTAGTCTCCCGGCAGACGAGGTGGTACCATAACCAGATGGTGGGTTGCTGACAGCAGGAAGATGAAGAGTCTGAAGGGTATGTTCCAACTACTCCTCCAGACCTAGACCAAGAACCGCCACTCCTAGCTGAAGACGTGGCCGAGACGGAGGGTTTCCTTAGCCCACGCAGTGCCCTGTCTGCACCTGCCACTCCAAGGACGCCAGCCCAAAAGAGGGTGTCCGAAAAGGAACCTGAAGGACGGGAGCCTAAGGCTCTAGTCAAAGAAGAAACGCCTCCCAGTTCTCCTGTCAAGCGAGCGGCAGAGACACCAGCTGAATTCCTTGATCCGCGCGTTGAGCCACCCGGAAGTGGTGAAAGTGCTAGCGCAGGCGGGGTCTTGGAAATTCACGAGGTTGTTGACGAAGAACAGGTGTCAATGCCGGAGGAAGCATGGGAGTGCTTGGATTTCGATGAAGTCGACTGTAAGGCCTCAGAACTGAGGAAAAATGGCTCGAAGAATCCTACAAGGGCAAGTCCAAGGAACTTGGATGTCTCCGTGACTATGGAGTCTACAAGCCAGTTCCACGAGCCCAGTCCGTTGGTGGAAAATATATCTCCACGCGGTGGGAAGAAGCTCCAAAGTGGGGGGGGGGGGGAAGGAAGGAAAGTGGATCGTCCGATCCAGGTTTGTGGCTAGAGAGTTCAAGTGGAAGGATCCTGGCCGAGATGACATCTTTGGAGTCACCTCTTCGGCAAACACTGGCCGGATCCTGGACTATCTCTTAGCCAAGAAACAGCTGCGAGCTTACCTGGCGGATGTTGAGTGCGCTTTCTTCCATGCACCAGAAGAAGACGAGGTGTATGTGGAACCACCCCAGGAGTGGAAAGATGACCACCCTGACGAGGATTATGTCTGGCAGTTGGTCAAGCAACTGTATGGCCGAAGGCCTGCACCAAGAGCCTTTTCGGACTTTGTAGCCGGTGTGCTCATTGACGAAATTGGCATGAAGCGTTGCATTGAAGTCCCTCATCTGTACTACCACGAGGAGACTGAGGTTTGTCTGGAAGTCCACGTTGACGACTTCTATGCGGTTGGCCCTGGTGAGGCCGCGGGCAACCTCCTGCAACGTATCGGTCAGCACATGACCTTGAAGATTGAAGGACCCTACGACATTGGGTCTACTTTCGTCCACCTTAAAAGGGTGCGAGTTGTGGCTCCGGAAGGGGTCTACATCAGTGCATCTCCTAATCACCTCAAGAAGTTACTCAAGCTCACGGATCTGTCTGAAGGATCTAAAGGGCGAGACACCCCAATCACCAAGCCAGTGGTGGGGAGTGAAGAAGATGAGGAATTGCCTGCTGAGCAGCGTACCCAGTTTCGCGCTGTGGTCGGAATCCTCATGTACATGTCGACGGATCGCCCCGATATTCAATATACCGTGAATGAGCTGAGTAGCTTGATGAGTCGTCCGACTCAAAGAGGGTGGGAGAGTGCCAAGCACCTTGTAAGGTACCTCTTGAAGACAAAGGATTATGCTTTTTTTTTTGGACGAGAGGCTGAGAACTGTGATGACGTGGTCATCATGACGGATAGTGACTGGGCTACTGATCAGCAGAATCGTAAGTCCAAGAGCGCTGTCGACTGCTTGCTCTACAGCTACACGAGGCGGCAGACCGTCATTGCCCAGTCAAGTGCTGAGGCCGAGTTCTATGCGACTGCCTCTGGAGTGTCTGAGGGGATACTCCTGAGGAAAGTGTTGGCATTCTTTGGCTTGCCGTTGGGGCTACGAGCTCTGACAGACAGTGCAGCCAACAATGCAATGGCGCACCGTTTAGGTGTCGGAAAAGTGAGACACCTTGAAACGAAGGTGCTGTGGCTCCAGCAATTGGTGTATCGTGGATTGCTGACGATGACCTGGAAAGCTGGACGGTTCAACAATGCAGATCTTGGAACCAAGGTACTTCAGAAAGCCCGGTTCCAGGAGTTAGTTGAAATGGCTGGTCTAAGAGATCGAGCCGAAGATGTCGTCGGAGTACGACAGGTAGCAAAGGTCCAAACAGGACCTACACGTGAGCAGATTGCCCAGGCCATTGTTGTGTTGGCCGGATTTTCACAAGTCCAGGCCACGACTGGCCAAGAGACTGAAGTGGTGCTCGAGGCAGCGGATACCAGTGATTTTCCGCTGATGCTTCTTTTAATTGTTAATTGGAGTCCTGACAGGATGCCTAGGTCTATGGGTCTGGTGGAGATGTCGACGTGCCAAGTCTGACCCTGTGATCTTCTACAAGGCTCCTAATGGAGTGGTGCTCCATTTGGACAAGAAATGCCACTACCTGAAGAAGACCAAGAGACTTGATGAATGGTCCTTGTGTCAGTGGTGTGGCAAACAAAAGCTAAAATTAGACTAAGTGGGCTTGGGCTGGCTGAAACAGCTATAGGTCGATGGACCATAGCTGAGGCGGGGTGTTAGGTTGTAATATAACAGCCATCCCCTTTTGCATGTATCACAATGTACAGTTGTTGTATCTGCAGCCCTTTGAAGACTCAAACCGTGTGAGTAAAAAGTGAGCCCAATAGCTGCTGCTGCTAGCCGTGTAGTTTCTTGCATTAAACTTCGGGTGGATAAATGTTTCTGGAGTTTTTTTTTTCGCATTTTTTCTCGTTATTCCAGTCGCAAAAATTGTGGATGACACCGTTGAACTTGGGATGGCAGCCTCCCAGTAATTGGGGCGCCTAAACGCTGTTAACGGTGTCGGAACCTCATCATTTTCATGCAGAAGGCAGGACCCAAAATTATAGTCTATCTTTAGCCAACCACATAGGCATGATTTTAAAAAAAGCTGGCCAAAAATAGGGGGTCATGTTGGTAGGGAACATGTTTTTTCATGTTTCAGGGTGACCTTGTAATTATTGGGTCGCGGTGTGCTTTTGGCTATAACTAATGTCGAAAAAAAACGTCACAATGGACATGAGGCAGATACAAATCTGCACATTTCCAATAGATAGGACCCGGATCCATCCATGTTTCAATGTGTAACATGCACAAAAGTATTCTGTGAATTTACCACCCTTGAACCGTTCAAGCCCGAAGTCTTTGCTTTTGGGGTCGATCATTGAATCATGGTGTTCCGCCTCCCGGAACATTGAGCCAGAAATCCCCTAAAACCATCCAAAAAAAACCATCTAAAAGCTTCTTAATCAACAAAATCATCATGTTTGTTTCATATGTTTCCCCTCCTCTTAGGTGGTGCCAATACAGTATTCACGAAAATTTTGAGGGGAATTTTTGTTCAACCCGTGAAAAAAAATCTCTAGGAAAAAAACCCAACAAAACCGGGGCAGGTTTTGACTTCTGGCGACCGCCCTTGGCTGAGCTGCCCAGCGATGAGGAAGGCGAAGGCAGCTGGTAGCCTGGTAGCCGTTGATGGTTTCCCGAAATCCGGCGAATTCACCAGTTGAGGTTGGTAGTTTATCCTATTATTTACAGGGTTTTAGATACATCCCAGGTGGTTGGGAAGGGGATTTCTGAACCATCAAGAGTAGCTTCACACAGATTTTTCTGCCAAGTTTCCTTAAAGTTTACACTAGCTCAAAGTAACAGGCATAGCACCCGCCAGGAGGCCTTGAAAGACCCAAAAGGAAACTCATCTTCCACCTGATTCATGTGCTATGTTGATTTCTCCGGGAGTGTAGGTAGAATCTTCCTGGATCACGACGTGAATCTGCCAACCTGGAAATATTTCTTCCATAAGAGTGATTGTTTATTTTCCAAAAATTTCGAGCTACCAAAACTTTGTGGGGAGAATCTCCTCCGATTCCAATCTGACAAAGCTTCCCACCTTGTCCAAAAAATGGATGGTGGGGGGTTATAGCGAGCTAATGGGAAGCGAGCTGGGTATGCCTTCACAACAAGGAAGCCATGAAGCCATGAAGGGTTTCAATTGGAACATCTTAGGCTTCCACCGAGGTTTTTTTCTCCAAAATCCTTGGGGGGTCAGGTGCTCAAGAGATGCCAGTACCAGTACCGGAGGCGAACCGCTTCCCGTTTTTAAACGGGGGGGAAAAACTGAGCTTTCCGAAATGGTGTTGAGAAACTTTGAAAAACTTCGAGTCAGGGTTGTGAGGACCAATTTGATCCAATTTGCAGCAATTGTTGTTTTTAAAGTTTTTTGTACAGGGAGGAACCTTTTTGTAGCAAAATCCTGTGCGCGCCACCCAAATGTAGCTACGAAAACTGTGCGCAACCTCGCAAGTGAAATTTGAAGCGGGACATAAATAGTTTCACATTTGCCCTGAAAAAACGATGCTTGGAAGACGATCCTTTCCTTTTGCGGCCCGCTCACTTTTCTGCGGCGCTTCATTCTTGAACTTGGCTCATGACTATATATCCTAAAAATCAACCATCCATGTAGGTAAATATATATACCATACGCCTGGAAAGTCAAGCCGACCATTAAGAGAATAGACCCTTGGAACCGTTTATGTACGGAAGAATCATTCAAAAAATATCAAAAAATAGTCGACTTGGACTTCCGGGAGACATGAATCCTCCAGGAAAAACACATAGCAATGGAACATGTACCCTTTGAAGATGTATTTCCTACTGAAAATGGTGATATTCCATCGCTATGTTAGTCGTTTACCAGAGGGTAGGTATACCCCCTGGAAGTTAAACATAGACCCTGAAAATATGCCATCCCAAAAGGAAAGTATAAACGCGAGTGTACCATACAAAAGGCCAAAGAAGACCCCAACAACCCATGAAAAATGAAGGTTTTAGCCCCTAAGCATACGGGTTATTACCACCAAAAAATGAAGGTTGTAGGTTTTTATGGTGGTTTCTATGTCGGATACAATGTCCAGTCACATCCTTCGCCACTGCGCAAGGCGGCTCCAATCTTTGCGCCTCCACCCCGACGTCCGGGGACCGAAGGATTTTGCCACGAGTTTCGGAAAGTGGACCCTTATGACCTACTGGGTGGTGGTTTCAAGATTTTTTTCATTTTCATCCATATTTGGGGAAGATGAACCCTTTCTTGACTCATAGTTTTCAAATGGGGTTGGTTCAACCACCAACTAGCTTAGCATTTCAGGCAGTTTTTGATCCAATTGATGAAATTTGGACCTTGGATTTTGTTGCTTTCAGAAAGACTTTGGGAGGAAGATATAGTGGTTTCCACCTACCGGTCTTCTAGGTGTTCACCTTTTTCGATGGAGTTTCCTGGTTCCCTTAATGGGTGGTAGGTAGCATAGAATAACCCAATTGGCGATATACAAGTGGTATTATATACTGCCAATTGGGTGATTATATCACTTATCACCTCTCGAGGGAACCAGAAACAGCTATTGATTTTTTGTTCAATATCTCTCTTGATGTATATATATATATATATATATCGGAAATTCCTTCTCTCTTAAAAAAAAAGCCTGTGTTGAAAATAGAAGGCAGAACTCCATCAGCATGTTTTTTCCAGTGAAATTTGAGGAATGGATACCCAAAATGGCCAAACAAATTGAAGCCAGAGTTCCTTTTGCCAAAGCATCATGTGAAATTTCAAGGGTGTATTTGCCTGTTGCCTATGTGAACAAAAATCTGACCCTACATCTACGTAAATCTAAATGATGTGTATATCAACATCAAGAGACTCCAAATTAAACACTCCAACAGGAAGAGCTGCCGAGCCTTTGGCCGTGACGTTGACGTGGGGTAGCCTAGGGTCACTTTAATGGGGGTCCAGACCGGAAACCACCGAAAAAGAGGGGTTTGTAGAAAACCCACTATTTTTCTTTAGTAAAAAGGTTTTGTAATGAAATATAGATTCACTTACACTCCCTAAAACTAACATGGCTCGCGAAAAAAGTGGGGGTTGGGAGACGTTCCTTTCCTTTTGGGGGCAGTTTCGGCCTATTTTCACTGGCTTTTGCTGTTAGTTTCAGGGAGGGTAAAGTCCAGTTAAGGACTCGGATCCTTGGGCCCAGGCCCCCTATATTCTTCATCTTCCACTCCCAGGATGGAATTTTCTATCCGATCATCTATATAAGTCTAAAGATGTCTAAATCATCACACCTACTTGCAATAAAAGTGGGCCCCACCTGGTATAGAAGGATGGCCATCAGGATCAATGGTATAGATCCAATCGACTTTTACCACACCGATCGCTTCACAAAAAAAAACCAGGCGAATCGTGAGATTCGGGGGGTGTTTGTTTTTTCCAAGATGCTAACATCACTTGGATGGTTGAAGCCCAACACTTTTTTTTTGGGTTGTTTTTGGATGAATTGCGCGGAACTTCCTTTTCCTTTCAAACGCACAAATAACATCAAATAACACATTTTTTGGTTGAAAAAAACGCCCTTCAGGTTGGATGCACAGAGAGGGCCGAGGCCGGGGCCCCAAAAAACAACAGCCTTTTGCCATTTTGGTGGGGTTTTTCGTTTGGAGAAGAAACAAATTCCCTGCTGAATGATGGAACTTCATGCTTTTTTCTGGATGGGATGGGAATGTCACCCCAAATGTCAAATTCTTGCGATGAATGTCCTCAAAACGGGCTTGCCCAACCTCACCAAAATGGAGGTGCTTGAAATGATGACTATTTTCACACACACACACACACATTGCACTCCGGTAAATTAGCATAGCAATTAGCAGTAGAAATTCCACCATTTGAAGAGGATAAGATGTATGTCTTGTTGGAAAAGGTGCATTTCATGGCCATGTTGGTTTACTGGCGGGTAATTGGCATTTTCCATGTGGAGAAATATGGCAAAGCCTGCTTCAGCCGAACGATCATTCATGCCCAGAATCCGTTTATGTAACCATTGTTCGTTATGATATCAATATTTGAATCTCCCTCTCTAGGTATATCATGCTATCCTTGAGGTACCCTCAAACAAACTATAGAAAGTTATAGTGTGTAATGGCGTTTTGCATTTGCAAGTGATAGACAGTTCGATAGACATGTAATAGAAGGCATTGCAACTCATAATAGTGAATAAATACAGAACTATAGTAGCACAATAAAATGACTCCCTAGAAGATCAGCCAATGCTTGATTGATGGTTATGTTTCACCGGTCCAGTCACCAATTGTCCGTCGTGGTGGTTTCAAACAAGATTCTTTCAAAACATGTTCAGCCCACAAGATGCAAACATGATCGAATTTGACCCAGCATCAATTTTTACGTGTTTTTGCTGTCAGTTTCAGGGAGGGTAGTTTTCCAGCTGAAAGCTCAACCCCACCAGTGAGGCCTTCCACTTTGACATCTCCCATGGACCTTTCGTGCCTTGGAGGGCATTTTCTTCAAAGTTTTTTTTGGGGGGCAAGGGGAACCTTTTGAATCATGACTGATCAAACCCCCCCTAAACGTACCCCCCTAATATGTACCCCTCAGAAATAAGATAAGATAAGTGGTTTAATAAGGCCTTATTAACGCCTTATATCTAGAGGGGGGATACCTTTGGATGCAGTCGTTTCCGCATTTTTCAGGATGCTGGCTTGTGGAAAATGAAGGTTTAGATAGTTGGGGATCCCCGAGAACCTAACAATGTAAGACAATTTGGTGGTGACTCTTAAATGGGGTGAGGTAGCGTCCCCAAGTGATAAGGTATAACAGTATTCATGTTTGCAATCCATACAATTCATCCAACATCTACTTGTATGAGGTGTACATCTTAGTTTGTTGTCTCGATTTCCAGAGAAGGAACCCACTACTCACTACTTGTTTCCAAGAATGCAACCGCTGTTTCAGGTTTCAAAATTTCTTGGGGCCGGAGGTCGTACACTCCTGAAGTTTAAGATACATCACCCATGAAAAAATAGGCCTTAGTTAAACCCCAAAAGGAAGCCGGATCACCTTGCGGCCATCATTTTTTGCTGTTAAACTTCGGGGGGGAGCAATCTTTTGTTGCAATGAACATAGCTTTACCCGCGAAGGCTGAACCCCTCCTGCCACAGTTGTTTGCAATCGTGAACTCCGCAGCTTTCTGAAGTGCTCAGTTTCGTGATTCGTGACCCAAAAAGATGCACAAACGGTGTGTAAAATCATAAAACGGAGGTCAAGGTGTGACCCAAAAAATGTGATCAAACTAAAATGAGGTAAAGTGGTTTAAGTTCACAACCAAAAACTTGTGGAAGATTCGATTCGATTTGAAAACTCACAATTCCGGGGGTGGATGATTCAATTCAAGTGATTTCCTGTCATAAAATCAATCTTTATCATGAATCCAGTTGAGCATGAATGGCTTGAGATGGGCTGAAACCCCCGAATCATAGAGGTATCCAACATATCCAAACTATATGTTTGGACTTTTCGGAGGTGATTTTTCACATTCTACCAGTGTGAACAGCCCTGCAAAAAGATGTTGATATGGTAAGACGACGCAAATCTCAGCAATGGTTTCTTGGACGATTGCTGGAATTAACACATGATTCATCATGATTCGTAATTGGCACTTTTTCAAGGCTATTTGTCCGCAGTAACTGATGAACAACAAGCAAATTATCAAATTCAAAGCATGTTTTCTGTGTTTTGCAAATTGAAAACAACCTTGATCTAAGATCCAGGGTAGAAACCCAGCCTGGCTGACGCCAATGCTTCGTTGAAGGGTTACCGCTGGAAACCGCTCATCAGGACCATGATCTCAACTGAGTCGGAGGAAAATTGAGCAGACTAAAAACCTGTTTTTTTGCTGTATCAACAGTTTGTATAGAGATGATAACCAGTTATAAGTTAATCTTATGAATTGTATTCTTTCTACTTATAGGGATGTATCAACAATTCTTATACCTGGATGTGTTTTTTTTGGTGTTTTTTTTTCACGGATTATCACGGATTCTACCATGGCAACTCACTATATTAAATCTTCATTTGAGGAATATGTTTCTTCATTTGAAGTGCATCCAGGGGATGATACTACCCAGTTATAGAGGGAATTCTAAGAAGCCACGAAATGAGGATCCCCAAATATACTGTATAAATCAATCGGAGTATATTGGAATGTCAGGGTTTTGGTTTTGAACCGCGTTTTTTTTTCCCCCAAATTCAGCTATACAGTAAATATATAAGTTTGAAAAAGCCATACATGTCACTAGGTGGTTGTTGAACTGAGAGTTTTGGATTTTTGTTAAGCCCCAAACTTGGGGTTGCATGATCCAATTTAGCTTGCACATATGTTTAAATGGGTTGGGTCAACCACCAATTATTGAATTATTGGAAGAAGAAGAAGAGCTGCTTTCTAATCTTCCTTGTATTTTCAAGGCTTTTCTGTCACAAAACCCTTGTTTCTAATGGGGGTACATACCCCGTGTGGGGGGGGGGGGGTAGGTTGACCATGGCATTCATCACTGTCCGACCTTCGTTGGGCTCAGCTTGCGGGGAAGAAAAGCCCTGCCTCCCCATAGTTCGCGGAGATGGCGATGATCCAGCCGCAGCAGTTCGCGGTGATCCGTACCGTACAGGGCACCGCTGTACCGCCGGTCACCAAGTTGGATTCAACGGTTTTATTTCGGGCGGGGTGGATTTTGTTGAGGTTTTCTTTCTCCAGGAGGGGCAATGAAAAAGGAGAGGAATCTCGATGCAAATCGAAATTGCCATTTTTTCTTGAAACTTTCAACTTGAAAAATGGGATGGTTGGAACATGTGAGGTGTTTTTTCATGCATAGAGGGGTGTTACATAGCAGGTGCGATTTGTGTTAGTTTTAAGTGCAGAAGTTCTTTTTGATTTAATGTTTGAAATCAAAGATAGGGGAGTCACTGTTGACGGTCCGCAGAAGCGATTATATTCAAAATGCGCAGGCAAACACACACACACACATCATTTGGAACAGATAAAAAAGTAATGAAATAATACTTCTTCATCATCTAGATTAAACCCATTTTTGCTGCTGTTGTTTCGTGACCTCGTTTCTTTTCATTTTCAAGGTTTAGCTTAAAAACGTTTGGGCAGAACCAACATGAGCACCAAAAATCCTGTCTATCTAGCTTACCGATATGGATGAACTGGTGGATGGTGGCTTGTAGCTCAGATCATATTATACATGTACACTTTGGCTAGGATTGATTTTTTTCTCCGTTTTGTTCCATGGTGGATGGTGGTGGTACGTTCCACTTGTTGTTTTTGTTACTAAAAGTGTGTTTCTTTTTTCACAAAATGCATGTGGCCATTTTTTGATGCACCTGTCCCCCTCTCTTTTTGGTCTGTTTGCGCTCCCCCCAAATAAAATCCCAACCGGCGAATGAACCCGCGGTATTTGTTAAATGGGAACTTTAACTTAATGACCAACCCCCGGGGAATAGCTGGCCTGATCAAAGGTGTTTGAAGCCCATGATTGTTGCGGAAAAGAATCTCCGACCCATAAGGATGAATGATGCATATGGTAACCTACATGGATGCCAGAGAAATCAGCCACCCATGTAACATATAGATATAGATATACCAATCCTATGCATCTTATGGGCTAAGATGGGCTAAGACCTTTTTTTCTTGGCGGATTTGGGAAGTGGCATATTTTTTGGGGGGGGGCCGGGGTGGTGTGCGCCTCGTTCAGTTTCCAGAGACCCAATATCTAAAAAGGTGAATCTGCAACAGCTCCGGCGACATCCGGGAGAACATGCAGTCACTCGGCATTTTTTCTTCAAGGGGTCAGGGGTGAGATCCAAGGGGTTGAAATCTTAGAAGTTGAGATACTTTTCAAGCAGAAGAGGTGCCTTTTTAGGTCATCATTCAAAACGGAAATTCGATGTATAGTATAACATGATGCAAACGGAAGGCCAGATGCTTGAAGCAACTCAGTGAACAAAATCCCTACAAATCTACAGATGTTGATGTTGGACTGGATTTTTAAAGGGAAACTTACATTAAAAAAAACTTACGACTATACTTACAACTCTACTTAAAGGATCTTAGAAATTCACATCTAAAATCACAGAGTTTACTAAAGTTTATTAGCCACCTGCCTCGGTTTAGGGGGAACAAGTTTCATACCTTCAGGTCATCGACCAATCGCCCATCCCCACGCCTGGGCGTACCTTGGCGACGGCACCGTTGATCGCCGGTCACAGTGGCGCGTGTCCCAGTGGACCACCCAAGCGTCAAGTCCTACCTGGCGCGCAGCAACGGATGCCCTCCCCCGAGGCCCGGGTCCCAAAAACCTTTCAGAGTTGAGGTTTCTTTCGGTGTTGTTTGTTGTAGTTGTTTACTAGTTGGGATTTTCGTGGGTCAAAAGTTGTGCTTTTTTGAGGGGTCGGATTTGGTTGCTATGCCAAAAAAAAGCGACGGGGTCAAGAAAGACCTTAAACTGCAGGTTACTAACCCTGGGTGTTTCTGGGAAAAAATGGCGGCCATTTATCTGGATGTTTCCGAAAATAGTGGTACCCCGAAATCATCCATTTTAATAGGGTTTTCCATTATAAACCATCCATTTTGGGGTATCCCTATTTTTAGAAACACCCATTTATAAATGGTTGTGTCAATGGGATGGTGAAGCCAAATCTTTATCAAGAAAACTCCCTTGGGGAAGTATGGGTCGAATGGTTATGGGTTCCGCTTATGGGTTTCGGGGGTCCCACTATTTTCAGGGTCCCTGGAGAAATCCCTATAGCTTTACATTCGGAAATGTTTTTCTTAACAAAGCATCCATTGAAAAATGGTGGGGTTAGATATACCCATACCATCCATGTATGATATATTTACCTACATTTGATGGATTTTTATGGTAAATGTAGGCAAATATACCATACATGGATGGTATGGGATATTTCACTCGACCCCAAAATCCCTTCACGAAAAACAACTCTTTTTGGACTTGGGATCCGCGAATCCAACCCCATCAGGTTTCAGGGTCATAAGGTCGATAAGGAATCCAAGGCGTTCCTCATTTGAGATTCAATTTTCTCAACCCTATACTTTCTGCCGGAATAGTAACCTGTGAAAAACCACAAGTTTCCAGTTTTCCAACCAACAAACTGACAGAGACTATCAAATCCCATAGGATCCATGGATGGTACATTTACCTATTTTTTGTCAAATAAATCAACCGTCCATGTAGGTAAAGATACCAGTGATATCCTATGGGGATGAATGGATGGATGATCCAGCCAACAAAACCCACACTTTTCCAACCTTTCCACCCTGAGGCTGGCTCCCTGCGTTTGATCACTGGTGGCCAGCAATCTGCTGGACCTTCAACCACGCATCCCTCGGCGGCTGCGTTGTTGCAAAACAACTTAGCATACACGGGTTCCACGCCGGTGTGCCTTGGCTCGTTTCACGAAGGTCCACTTGGAATGGATCCACCTGATGGCGTCGTCCGTTTCAATTGAATGGTTGGCTATGGAAAAAGTTGTATGAACCAAATCTTAACGTTTGGAAGATGGTTGGAAATATGCAAAGATCCGAGTTTTCTGGAACTTTCTCATATAGAAATTGGGATAATTGGGGCAAAAAAAATCTCAACATGTAACTTCTAGGGCCCAATTATTTGGGGAAACTAGCCAGTAGTAGTTAACACAAGGATAATAAGGATACGTATCAACAAAATAGCGTTTTTTTTTTGCAGGTGGGGTTACAATTGAGTTGGTGGTTAGAAGAGCTGAAAAAAATCTCGACAAGGAATAAAAACCCTTCTCTCAGGATGTATGCAATTACATGGTGACTGGTATATTTACAAAGATTTACTAACTACGTTACCATAGAAATCAACCATCCCCGTAAGGAAATACTATACATTCATCCCATCAGTTTCAACAAACAAACAGCCAGCCTCGAGTTTTCCTTGAAACTATCAGCTCTCACCTAAAAATATGTAAACATTCCTTCTGAGAAGTATATTTATGTACATATATATGTGTGTATATGTGTATATACATATCTATGTAAAATGGATGAGCGCCGGTCTTATGCCAGCTTGTCATAAAAATGGACGAGAGCCGGTCTTACGCCAGCTT
>DF241115.1:2330-55757 GCA_000507305.1 Breviolum minutum Mf 1.05b.01
CCAGTTTTAAGGCAGCTATTGCTCAACCTCTGCTTTCCCACGCCTTCTTGTTGCCATTCGAATATTACAATATCAATTTCAGCTGCTAGCCTGATATTGCACTGTGATCTGCAATGATTTTGCCATGGCGCGCTAGCACTGTGCACTTTGACGAGGAGATGGGGTTCCAATTTTTGGGCCCTAGAAGTACAGTTTTGTCACCCTCAGATCCAAGGCCCCCCACAGCACTTCCCCTGCATTGGTTCTCAATCGCAGCAGCTAGTATTTTGTTTGATGTCCAAGTGACTGCACCTCCAGGACTGCCAGCATTGGTCAACCAGATGAGGTGAAGGGGCTGGTGGTAGCATAGGCATCCACTTTCAAAGAGAGCACATGTGTTCAAAAATTGGAGCAATCGCAGATTGCAGTTGCAGTTCTGTTGCCTTCCCACTGGTTCTGACATGTTGGGAGAGTGAGAGGTCTCCTTCTCCGTCTCATGTTTTTCAAACACCGCATCTGTCGATGACTGGCCGGTACCGACTCTTCTGCAGGTGGGGACACTGCATGCGCCAGGGCAAGACTGTAACTTCGAGAAAACACTGATGACTGGTTGCAGATTTGTTTCATGCATTCCTGTACTAGGATGCACAAGCCGAAAGCGGAGACTCACGCATGGATTTTCCACAACTTGTCTTTCCACCAAACAGATCTTCCAGAGACAAAGTGAATCTTGATTGACAATCACCGCTTGTAGCACGCTCTGCTTTGCTTCTTTCCTGTCCTGTGCTCTGCTTTGCTTCTTTTCTTTCTTGCTGTTCTAGTTTCTTCCTTGTTGCTTTCTTTTGATGTAGAAACAATGAAAAGAACCAAAGAGAAGGTCACACTGGGGATTGAGCCCAGGACCTTCAGTTTGCAAGACCCATCCTCTGCCACTGAGCTAAAGATGGCTTGCCTCTTGGGCACCTTTTTCCTGTGTTGTCTTGCTTTCTGCTTTTTTTTCCGTGCTGTGCTCTGCTTTGCTTCTTTCTTTTCCTGTCCTCTGCTTTGCTCCTTTCCTTTCCTGTGTCCTTTTCGACTACTCAAACTCTGGAGGTTCTGCATTGATGAGTGCACCTCACTGGGATTGGGGCAACAAAGTCGCTCAAGCGACATCTCTCCTGAGGCAGCCATTCCTTATTCAGTGAATTGTCTCCTACTGATCTCCTGGGAGCAAGTGACTGGGCGCTGTTGCCTTTACTCTGTAGGTAGCCTATCCAAGCTGTTTTGTGTTTTGGTTGGTGTTGGTTTGTTCTTTTTTGGGATGGTCTTGTGAAAATTCTGCACACAATTAGCTTCAGTTCATTACGAGTCTCCAGTAGTTGACCGACTATGCTTCGCGCTCGCTCGGCAATGCAGGAAAAGGACATTACGGCCAGTGTTGTTTTGTGTTTTTGGATACTCTTTGTCATCGGTGCTTCTTTCTCCTTGTTCTGGCCAATGATTGTGAACGTTATTGTTGCTTTTCACTGTGGACTCTCAGGTCGACCTTTTGCATGCTCTTTTTTCGCTTGTCCGTCTCACGCAGTTTCACCAAGATCTGGGTTGGTTAAGTTGCTTGCGCTCTCCAACTTTCCGGCACATGTAGAATTTGTGATCCGTGTTTCACAGGACATTACGGCCAGTGTTGTTTTCTGTTTTGTGATACTTAATGTCATCGGTGCTTCCTTCTCCTTGATCGAATGCGCCTCTTGTCACAAGTATCTCGAACCCAATGGCTTCTCTGCGCCGATCCTTCTTTTACGTGCACCATTCACCATTGATGACGCGACTCCGGAATGGATCTCTCGTCTCTGACGCACTCTTCCGCGGAGGATTTTTGTTTTCGAATTTGTTTGATTAATTCGTTTCATTGTTCTGGCCAATGATTGTTTTCTTGCTTTTCACGAACGTGGAATTGTCCTTTTCGTGTTGTTGTAGCTGTAGCAGCTGGCAGCCAAAAAAAACTTTTCACGAACGTGGAATTGTCCTTTTCGCGTTGTTGTAGCTGACTGAAAGGCGAACCGCCCGGGACACGTACCCTAGCAGCTGGCAGCCAAAAAAAAACATATTAGATGAAGGCTTGTCTCGCTCTTGGTGCACTCCCGTGGTTCGGAGTGGAACTCCGAGACATCCTAAGAGGAACGCCGACTGCAGTATGATCGGCATAGTCTGACGACTCCTACGACCTTTGGCAAGCAATTGACGGTACGATTGGGTCATAGGAGTACAGACAGGCAGCCTTCTAAGGAGCTGTTCCAGGCAGTTGAGACTAGATGCATAACAACGCGCAAAACAAGTTTGCAACTAGTGGGTTAAGTCAAGTCAGTGAGATTCCAAAGAACAAAAGGTGGCACAAGTATCCTTGTTGGCGGGAATGCCAAGGACAATCTGAGTCCACATGGAACTGCATGGCTGATGAGCTTTTCTGTTGCAAGCTGCCAGAGCATCTAGCTAGGATCTGGTTCCTTCTCACCTGTCACAGCGATTGGCAGGCTTGACATGAAGAGGAGTCTGGCTCACAAGCTGTATACCACCGAAGCTCACATAAGTTGCAATACCTCCAACTCATTTGGCCTGGTGATGTGATAGCTGTCAAAGTTCCAGTCAACCAAAAGGACAAGAGATCCAACTGGTGCTCATTGGTTGAACCTCTGGCATAACCATTTTTTTTATTACCTGGAAGGTATTGGTGTCAATAGAAGGTATTGGGGTGTGAATCTCTAACCAACGTCGTCTGATCCTTGGCTACAGAGGACTAGAGCTTGATTCGCTTCCATGGTCCTCTTCGAGCCTACCAGATCTAAAGGAGCCTTGTGGTGCATTTACACTATGACACTATTATGGAGTGGGCTTCATGCAGAGCGGCAATTTTTGCTGACTTTTTTGGCAAGAGATCCTCCAACACGTGGGTGAACCAATCCATCTCACCTTGTCAGCGGCTGGGATGTATGCAGGCAAATCTCTTTCTGCAATGGGCAACTTTGGGTACCAATCTACTTGCGGAATATTGCTATGTCGTCGTGAAGAGGTTCTGAGTGCTCCGAGGGTCTTACTAGTTCTGAAGCGTAGTTTCACGGTTTCACTTAGTTCACTGGATGTCTTCTTTGTTTCGGGGTGGTGTGTTGTTTTGTTTTTGTTTGGGTTGCGTTTGCCGTTTTTTTGTTTTGGTAGAGGACATCCAGTCTTTTGCATTTTCACCTGTTCTCCAACAACTAGAGAATAGTTGACCAACCATGCCACGAGCTAGATCGGCAATCGCTCCAAAAAAATACCAATTACCTAAGCCGTCATTGGAATGCCACTGTCCCATTGCCTCACTACTGGTATTGCATGGGATCATCCATCACATCATAGGGTAATGAGTCTGTCATGTGATCACCGCAACTTCATGTCTGATTCTTCCTTGGGATGTATGGAATGATCAGGTTGAACTTGAACGGTTGCAGCATTTGATTAACGCATTCCTGTACGAGGATGCACAAGGTCTGTGATGAGAGCCAGTATTATCGCGGAGTCACTGGGAACCTGGACAGTCCGCCCTTCCTCCCGAAAAGGCGCTGCAGTTCACCATCTTGCAGTGGGACATAAGGGCATAAGCGGTCTTCCTGTATAAGGGTAACGTCAATCCAGTATCTATCCACGACAGGGATTATAAGGGGACATCTGGAAGCAACTTGCGTCGAAAAACACCCTGTTTGGTGTGTCATACCTGAACAACAATGCGTTCGTGGTAGTCCACCCATTGCCACGCCAAGGAGTGCTGACCCATGGAAAAGGAGAGCAAGCAGTGGCCTGCTCAGTGAACCAAGCCTGATGTGGTCTTCGTTAAGCCCCAAGTATGGGTCCGCCAGCCATGAAGACTCCTCGGAAACTCAGTGAGGAAGAGTCTTCTGTACAGCGTCACGCAAGGAAGCCCAGTAGCGTGCTTGGTCCAGATACGCTCTTTGATTTTCGATTATTTAGGCTTGATCTCCGGGCTTGGAGCCTTCTGAGTGCAGCTGGATGAGATGTCATTTGAAGTGGCCACATGTGTCTGTTGGCCCTTACTTTGTAAAGCCATTCGTCCGCTCCCATAGTGTCTGGAAGAAGAAGACTTACCATGATTCTACTATGGGGTGCATTGTGCCATGCCACTGAAGCCTTCTGAATGAAGACATCATGGAGAATACCATCATAAAGTCGACTGAACAGCGGAGATTGCAGAATGGGACAACACCCACTTTTGTCTACCTGCCACCTCGCTTGATCTTGAAGCTAAATTCACGGGTGCCAGGAATCTCGGGCTGGTGTGGGTCAGTAGAGGCAACAGCGCCCCACTGACTAGTCCCCCCAAGGTGCACCAAGGTTTTATCACGGATAGCTTCAACAACAAGAGGCATCCATGCGGCAGGGAACCAAATGAATAGGGAGTCAACCCAACTGCTCAGCCCAACCATACTCTCAAAGCTCGCATCAGTGTCTTTCTTGCGACCATGTGCTCGGCTGCTCCATCATAGGGGAGACAGACAACTTTTACCAGCCCATTGGGTGGTCTCTGCTGTCCTTTTCCCGAACTGCTCTGAACCGGCTGGAAGCATGCAAAAGCTCCGTGTAGATGGCCTGCACCCAGAACTTCTGAGTGAGTAGGGCAGCATTTGTTTCATTGACCAGTCCTTTTGCCGGATGGGAAAGGACACGCTGGAAAAGTGCCGTGACAGTCTCAGCTAGGTAAATGGCCATGAATTGTCCTAAGTGCATGGCCATTCTTTTGACAAAGGGGCCTTGAGCTTCAACATCACTGCAGGTGACAGCCGTCTCGAAACAGTAGGCCTGTAGGAGGGTCTCCATCTGCTTCTTCAAGTTTCTGATGGGGAACATCAGCCTGGCTAGTGGCCAGGTCGGAGGGAGAGAGAGGAATCGTTTCAGGCCCTCTCTACCTCCCCGAAAGTCCCATTCCTGCGCAAACAATTCCTTCGGGGTGCAATGTCTGTTGGCAGGGCGACCTCGCTCGATAATATCAGAAAATTCCCGAAGGGAAGAGTAGTAATGGTCTTGAAGTTCTTCAAGATCAGTGTCAACATCCTCCGCATCTACCGTGCTGGCAGACTGCGAGCTAGATGAGGCTTCCGAGCCATTGGGGCTGCTGTCAACTTCTCCATCCGTGACATTTTGGGACCAGACGCGTCACTATGATCGACTGGCAAGTGGCCATCGATGCGGGACCATTTCCAAACGTTGAAGGGCTTGTCATAGTTTTCCCCGAGCAAATGATCGCGGATGTCAAAATTCCGTCCGATCTGGCATAGGCAGCTGTCATTAATTCATGCTGCTCGATTCTCTCCCGACCACTGGTCTATGACTCGTTTGTGCATGTCTCCCAAATTGGTATCCGAGAAGATGCGTTAGTGCTCTTTGACCTTCGAGAGGAGGAGCTGCTATCAGACCTCCACATTACAAAACAAGCGGTCCTTCGCAAAAGATATGGCAATCATCCAGAACAATTCCTCGATCAATATGCTCAGCAAGTTGACAGGAATGTGCCTGCTGATGTGCTGTGTCTGGCTGCAAGCGAAGCTGCTACGGACTCAGTGATGAAGAAGCCAGCATTGCAACTGCTGATTCAGCGGACAGTAGCACTGATCAGGACACACAGGTGGAAGGGTCCTTGCTTTCCCCCCTTGCTGAAGACAGACTGGGCTGCAAGCATTTGAACAAACTCCTCATCAGTGGAGGCACGTGTGATGTCTCGCACCAGTTTCCAGTACAGTGGCAGCACCAAGTAGTCCTTTCATATCAAGAGGGCTCATGATGAGGCACAAGGACCTAGCTCGAGTAATTGCCACTGTGGCTCTGCCATAAGCCTCCTCCAACAGGTCAGTTTGCTCCTCTTAGAGGAGTTGCTGACGGGCACGCAGTGGGTGACATAGGTGCGGTCGTTGAATGGCTCTCTGGTTTGCAGACATTTCAGGCCGATGAAGTCCAGTCTAGCTGTCTTGCATAATCGCAACACCATGGTCAGTCTCTTTCGGGCAAGCAATTGGGTCATTGAATCTAAAAATGCCATTGTGTCCCGTAGTGTTACTATGTGTGCTGGTATGACTGTTCACACTGTTATCGTTGCCCAAACCAGAGGTGGCTTCCTCACAGGTCGACGCAGGAAAAACCTCTTCCCTGTACAATCAAATAAAAGTGTTCAGGCAAGGTTCCAGGGATTCGCTGAGTGTCGGAAGTGCCCAGATAGATTTCCTGGTTCTTTGTGGTGTGTTTGTTGTTTGTGTTGTGTTTTGGGTTTGTGGTTTGCTTTGGTTTTGTGTTGTTGGCTTGTGGTTTGTTTTTGTGTTGACTGGGAAATTTCTTCTTTCGCGGGCATTTGTAGATGCTTCCTATTTCCAAGAAAGTTATTGACCCACGATCGTCACGATGAGCGCAGCAATGGACCTTCCAAAACAAACGACCTTGTGCGTTAGTTGACGGCTATGGTTGAGAGATTGAAGACTGGTGAAGCCACGTTGATGAACCTGAGACGCAAACGGGTGGCCTAGGTGGCGTGCTGTTAGACTCTGCAGGGAACCTTGTTTCTTGGTTTGGTTTGGCGCTAAGCGAAGATGTCTGCAGATTGCTGGGTGGCTCCATCAAGGAAACGCTGATTTACGAGCTAGAACTTTTAGCTGCGGTGCTTTCGCTACATTTGTGGTGCAAAAATGATGACAGCAACATCCATGTTGGATTTGGAGACAATGATAGCGTGCGCTATGCTCTTATCAGAGCTTCTGGCTCTGGAAGTGGAGCTATTTTTCTTTTGAAGTTCCATTTGAGAGATGAAGCTGACCGAAATTCTCTTATTTGGCTTGCACACGTGTCTACAGAAGCAAAGCGTCAGTGACTTTCCTTCAGGACTTGTTGAACATCCCTTTCTGGAATCATCTTAGCAATTCAACGCGATTGCCGAGGAGAAGGTGTGTGGGGGAAGCAAGATCTCACATCCCCAGATAAAAAGTGTGTGTGCAGTTGTCTCAATGGAACTTGACGATGAAGTTCATTTATGATCGAATAGTCATGTGGAGTTGACCCGGGTGAGGGTGGGTGGGTGCAGCCCACCCACCCACACCTTGTTTTTCAATCTACATCCTGGAAGAGCTCTTCATTCTCAGATCGTAAGGAAGTTGCGACTTTTGGGTTATGCCCTTTCCGTTCAGCAAGATCTCACATCCCCAGACAAAAGTGTGTGTGCAGTTGTCTCAACGGAGCTTAACCTTCATCTTCATCTTCATCGTCATCTTCATCTTCATCTTCATCTTCCTCTTCCTCTTCATCTTCGTGTTCATCATCTTCACATTTCCCGGAATAGTCGTGTTTGATTTGTTCAAGTGTAAGTGGCTGAACTCATCTTCATCTGGTGAAAAAATGTACAGTATAAAACATTGCCACTTGGAAATGCAAGGTGTCTTTGGAATTTTCAACCGGTTTTTTTTCATTTCCTTGGAATTATTGAACTTACTGCGGGCGGCAAATTTGCCATTTCTGTCCGTTGTTGTTCTCGCTTCCACGGTTCTTTTGCAACAGGTGAATATCGTTTGGTTGTCTACTGTGTTTTAGATGTCCCCCGCAGCTTGGATTAATCTCAATCAATTTTATGGAATGGGCGCATGCAAACATTTGCAAATATCGCATAATGTTGTTGAATCGTTCAATTTGAGAACCAGAACCTTTTGCTCAACTCTGAATATTTTTCCATCAGCTGTACAACACTTGCAATTGTGAAATGCAAAATTGTTTACTTTTGTTTTTTGATATATGACTACGACGAGGATGACTCAACAGGATTACTGTAATCCTGATGTTGCAACTGATGCTGATTTGATGGATTCTGCGTGAAATGGGAGGGTATTGTGCAGTTGGGGGCTTGGTGTTTCATAAAAGGGAAATACATGTGCCAAAACAACGACATCAATTTCATAGCCATGCTTGGTACAACGTGGTCTTGTGACCGTTGGCACAGACACCTGCTTGTGACGAATTGAGGTGGCCATCTGGCATGGCGACCTATGCCAGGGGCTCTCCACCCTCAAGATGTGCTGAGTACTTTGGTTGCCATATTGCCATCCTTTCAAAACATCAATTTTCGTTTCAAAAATGACTTTGGGACACGATTCAAGCCGTATTCAAACACACCCAATTGCAGCACGAGAATAACCTGATTCCCAGGTGCGGCAATGTCTTGGTGGATGCATTGGTTCTCTCATGTGGATCGGGGCCTTAGATTTGAAACTGTGCAAACTGAGCAAAATAGGTGCAGACCGCAGACGGAACCAGGCAAAACCTCAAATGTCAACATATATGAAACATATATGAAGGACTTGTCATGACATTGTCACAACTTCGTCATGACTTCAAAGTTTTTCCCAGCTGGTGGGGCCTGACATGATTGTTTGTTCAAACATGCTTTCCAACATGCTACTTACCCATGCTCTGATGCTGTACTGGCATTGGAGAGGAATTGCTGGCACAAATCATCCAACGGCATGTTTGCCTTACACGAATCTGGTCAAGATGCCTTGCAGTTTCACAAAATCTAAATCTGCAGAGCCACAGCTGTGCAACATGAGCCTAAGGCCATGATCTTTGTTTGAGCTGTGCCTCAAGCGCTTTGCGGCAAACACGTTCATTGAGTGGTCGTACGGTGCTCCTGCAGATTCCTTTTTTAGTCCCAAAGATCTTTCCCAATTTGAACAAACGAGCAGAGAGCGAACTTGATATCTATTGCCAAGTAGAAACTTTTGTGACAATATCTTTATTTTGGAGCTGAAGAAAGGATTGCAATTGATTTGAAATGGGATGTGATGCCATTCGGTCGTGTGTTTTTTGTGTTTGGCAGGTCAGGTGCCTTCTTTGTCCCAGCATCACAGAGCTTTGTGAAGAGGCCGCCGACACCTCAAAAGCTTCTCTCAGTCCAAGCGACCAACTCCGTGAATTCAACTTGGAGGTTTTTTTTGTCCGCAGAGCATAGTGGCATTGTGCATAGCAGGTGTACTGAGTTGTGGTCTGCAAGTGTCTGAGCTCGAATTTTCCAAGGCCAAGACTTTGATGAATCAGAGCCGTCCCACCCCACCACAACCCACACCACAACTTCTCCCAGAAACGCAGGCAGAGACAGGGACGGCGGGAATATTGACTTGATGATTGGAATGACTGGAATCTCTTGATCTAAGATCTTTGCAGATGATTTCTGCTTCACATCAGGTTCCCTCACTGGCTGGTGGGGTTCTCTTAAACCAACATGGTGTGACTTGATGGTCTTGCTAATTCCGATCCCAATCGAGCCAAGCGAAATGCACAGGGAGAAGTTGCCATCATCCCGAACAGAACGCCTAGTTGGACGTCTCCAGGCCAGATAAAACTTGTGGGCGAAGGAAATTCAGAAGTTGGCAGCCTTGCCCATGCCTTCCAGTGCCTTCTGGTGCCTTCTGCGCACTCAGTTGTGTCCGTGAGGTTTAGGTCAAGTGCTTTATCCGCCGCGGATTCCCAATGAACGTATCTCCCTCAGATTCATTGAGATCAAAAAGATGTTGACAACATGTGCGGAGCATTGCGGATTTGCAGCAAATGGAAATGCTGCAGAGACCCAGGTAGTTGCCCTCGCCGAGATGTAGAGAGTCCGCAGAGCATGGACTGATGTGGTTGGGGATTAGGATTCGGGGTGTCTTGAGTAGCTTGTGAACTTGTGCTTCTGTGATTGGCAGAGGTTTGGAGTGTTTCTTAAATTGATATGAAATGACATGCCATATTTGAAAAAATGAAGGTGAAGGTTCTGCTCCAAGATATATGTCCAATAAGTCCAAGTATTTATTACATGAAATTGGATAGTCGACGTTGTCAAATTCTCTAAATCCTGCAACAAAGAA
This sequence comes from Breviolum minutum Mf 1.05b.01, assembly GCA_000507305.1. NCBI lineage: Eukaryota > Dinophyceae > Suessiales > Symbiodiniaceae > Breviolum > Breviolum minutum. The sequence continues at coordinate 12,209 of DF241115.1, forward strand.
ATAAGTATCAATCCAGTCGATACATAGTCCATGGTGTTTGACTTTCGAAAGACGGGATTCTATTCGTTTTCTTTGTTTGTGTACTTCCCCTTTTTACTTGTTCTTTTTTGTTGTGCTGTGTTTAGGACAGTTCTGGCCCCAGAGTTGTACCGCGTGCCAACATGGTGCCAGCATTGTGCTCAGTGACAGTTCTTCATGTACAAACACTGGTGATTCAGGATGATGCGTTTCCACTAGAATGATATCCCACGGCTGGATGAAAAGGCAAACTGGTCAAGCTGGTAAGCTTCAAGATCAACTTCTTACAGAATTTCTATGAACTTACAGAATGTACCAAGTTACTAAATTAGTAAATCAATCAGATGTCTGATCAAAAAGAACGAGCCAGAGGCCTTAACACTTTGATCCTAGAATACATGAACTTGACAGATGAGCCATGAAAACAAACGGTTTGTTTAGGGTATATAGGAGATTATACTACCAGTTATGTTATGTGGGGATTATACTAAACCATTAAAATGATCCATATTAGATAACCAGTGCAATGGAAAGTAAGAGGGATTTTTTTTGGGCTCAGATGAAATTCAGATATGAATGATTTTAGATACTCCAAGGCGGTGTCAACTGCCTCTGTTTCCCCGAAGCAATTTCGGTGTGGATCCCTGGACAGAATGCGTCATTTACTCACTAGAGAAAGTCAGAGTTTGAGAGTGTTTGATGCAGGATGAACATGTGTATGTTTGGCCGTTTTCAGGGAGGTTGCTATGCAGCCCCAGTACTGTTAATACTGCACATTTGAGCAGTAGTGTTTTAGGTCAGCTGCAACTAGAAGTCAATGACCCGTGACCCAGTGTTCTGCCCAGGGATCCAGAGGAGGCTTGGCATGGTCGAACTGTCCATATCTTTCGGTTGGACACCTAGTGTTTGATCGATGTGGAGACATGCTAGGGGGATTTGTTGATGGAGACTGGCCCAATCGCCGATGGTAGGGGGATTTGTTGACTGGCGCATTGAATGCTGTGTTTTTGGATCCAAATATCGTTTGTGGTTGGTACTTCTACCTTTTTAAAGAAAATTTGAGAGCATGGAGGATGGGAGGAATCGAGCTCATGGACTCTCAAGGGGGTCTGGAGAAATGCTTGCACTCCGAGGTGTCCTCACCATCCCGAAGAACCAGCTACATATTTCTGTTGTATGCTTAGTTGGAATGAAATAGAAACTCGCACTGGTAGGGTGCCTCACTGAGTTTTAGCTCTGGAGCACGTACTTTGCGTACTGTTTTGCGAGTTTGAAATGCGTCATTTTTTTGCTTTCATGCTCCCGCTTGCTGTCGACATCTCCAAATCGACCCACCGGTGAACATCAGTGAACTTAAACAAAACATCTCGAGATCTCAAACTCACGGCTTTCCAAACATCGGTCGAAATTTCTGCATGTTGGAATGCTTTGTGGCCTCGGAGTGTCGCAAGGTGCTACCTGTGAGTGCCCCTGCATTTGCGCAGATTCTTGGTTGTGACATTTTATTTCCTATCATTTGTTGTCTCTTGAAACTTTATGTTGGTCGACTTTCAGAACTTGGAGCGTTCTAAGCCCAACACCAAACAGAGTCATTTGACTGCTTAACACACTTTGCTAGTAGACATTCTCATTGAACTTGCCAAGCTAAGGAGTGTGTCATTCAGAAAGATGGCGTGCACCGAGATCATGAGGCAGCTTTGATTCGCAGAAAATGCAGTGCATTTTGAACACGGTTGAAACCCAAACAAAAACCTTACCTTCGATATGACATGGAGTAATGCCATTTTGCTCCTTGTCCCCGATTCTTTTCACTATATAATGTTATGCCTTGCAACATGTGTGGACTTGCCCCAATCCTTCACGAGTTCTCATCCAAGAATTTCATGTTGACAGCGAATTGCAATGGCCTGGGAGTGAAAAGGTGATGCGCGTTGCTCGTGCACATGAGGCACACTCAGCTGCAATGGAAATGTGTCCAGAGAACTCTTGAACACATGATGCAATGTTTCTGACAACTTCTACTGGTGAGGGTGTAAGGCATTAAGGCGTTATTTGAAGTGTGAGCCCATAAGCTCTGAAAAATTCAAATACGTACAGTAGGTCTTGAGTGTATACGACACATCACGACTTATCCCTGCAGGTCCTGAAATCGCGTGCTGGTGCTCTTTTAGATGAAGCCATAGCATTGGAGGCCGGCGGAATGTGAAATCTGAAGTTCGACAAAGGCGCAGATTGTTTCAGATAAATGTCAAGTTCTTTCTACATGCTTAACCGGTTTGCCAGATCACCCAGTTTGCCAGATGTTTGCGAGATTGGTTCCAAATTCTTCTTGAAGTCCGCGGGAGCTTGCTAAAACAAAGAGCTTGTGAGCAAAGCATGGCCACCTGTGTTGACTTCTGATCTTGCAGGAACTTTAAGAGGCCACAGGCCATACAGATTATCCGTGATTTTCCCAGGTGAGGCAAACACATTAAGGCAAAAACGACAATGATTATAAGTGAAGGTAAGGACGTTCACAAGCTGCCCAGCAGACTACAAAAAGATTTGTGACTCAAGCGAGGATGACTTCGCTATGGTTGGTGACCGGATTGCATGGCGCCGCAAGGAGAATCTTTTGCCTAGATAGAAATCTGTAAGTTTGTTGCACTAAGCTTTCTGTTGACTTTTTGTGAAAATGCAGAACGGTTAGACGTAAAGTCACTTGAAGTCAAGGACATCGAGCGGGCGGCTGCTCGCGGCCGTGCCAGTGTCCGCAGCGCCTTTGCCCGCGTCTGGGCTCTCAGTGAGGTCGAGACATGGCGGAGTCTGGCGACTAAGTCAGAATTCGTAGAATGAACGTAGAATGAACGCAGAACGCAAAACGCAAGCTTTCAAGACATTCAAGACGAGACTTAACACCCTCTGAAGGGTGTTTTTCTTGTTTGTGTGACCTACCATATCGTCATCATAAATATTTTATTCACACCGTGAAACTGACACATCTGTGCAAACATGTGCTGTCCGATACCCCGAACAGAATCACACCAGGTCAGAGCCCAATTAAACGAGCGAGAGGCAGAGTTGTTGGAGTGAAGATCTCAGTTTGAGTCGGACGGAGTCAAACTATTCTTTACCTCCTGGCGCACTTGCACCATGTTGCACCTAGAATTGAAGATGCACCTAGAATTGAAGAAAATTGACTTTTTCTCAATTTTCTCCTTTCAACTGGCTCTCTACAAGCCAGGCAATTTCTTTGGTGTGGACTTTGTGGACTTTGTTGACATAATGGACTTGTGCAGACCAAGAAACAGCATCAGACGACAAGACTATAGTGAATAGATGTTGTCTCTGCTTGCTGTTTGTCTATTGGATTCTATAGGACTGGTTGGATGTATGGATTCCTTCTCTTTTTTCAGTGCCTACCAAGGTCCCTGGATTCTTATGAATCTGGGTCCTTGTCCAGTTTGGATTCAGGCTGTGATGTCCTTGTCTAGCCGCCTATTTGGAAAATATTTCAACTCTGTGCACTGCGTGCACTGACTCCCGAGTTCCTTCAAACCAATTTCAAATTTAAGAGGATATCATGTTCTCCGAGTCGCGGCAGATGACATTTTCCTGATTTTGTTGTGGCAAGTGCCTTGTGTGCAGGCCACACAGAGTATGGCACTCGCTTGAACGAGCTACGACGGCTTCAGGTATATCCCGTCTTTGCTTTGAGAGGGATAGCATTTTGGCACCTGAGTTTCCACCTAATGATGCACAGTATATTGGTATAGGACATTATAGGACAATATATATGAATATATGAATGATATTTGCGTACATTTACACATCATAAGTCATAAGATAGCAAGAGCGGATCGAGAGAAGTCACGGGGTATAGGGCCAATCTAAGAAATTTTCAACAGCACCTTTTCAACAGACATGTCGGGCCCTAAAAGCTCAAAATGGTTCCGCGGTACCAACTTGACTTTTGGGGCTTGAGAGGGGTCTGTAAAAGGTCCTGTCCAAAAATTCTTAGAGTCAAGGCTATCTTAGGTATTCCGTTTCAATCCTCCTGAGATGCTTTGCTTGCAGCATGTCACCCTTTGCAGGAAAATCTCCGTGCACGCTGTCGAAACGATGGTGATGCTGTGGAGGTTGGGCACAGAATGGCGTTTGCAAATGGAGTGACAGCCTACCATATGTAACCAAGCAACTTTAACTGGTCGCATGCGGTCTCATCAGATGGCATTTGGTCGCATGCGGCGCCTGATGATTGGAAGGCTTTGAACACATACTCCGCGGCCAAAGCTGCCATAGCGAGCTTGAGAGAAGCCTTCCGTCAGGTTGGCACTCACAGAATTTTCACTAATCCGTACTTGAGCCTTTTGGCTTACTAGAAATTCTATTGAGTTTGCTAACAAGTCTTGCTTGCCATTTTCAAGAAAAGCTGCTGACTTCATACTGTTTGGTTGATGGCTCCTCACCTCAAACTCTCTCAAACTTGTTTCCCGTCATCGTGTTTGCTTTGCTTTCGTGTTGTTGGCTCGACTCAAATATCTCATTCATCCAGGGTCGGGGGTCAGACAAACCGACAAACTGACAAATGCCTGCCTCACCTCACGGTCGCCTTACGGACTCTTTCCATCTTTTTCCTTCTCGTAGAACGGTTTCAATGTGAAGGTGTTTTTTCTCACTGGCAGTGCATTGCGTGCGCCAGGAGGAGTTCAACTCCTCTCCGCCCGAGGAGTTCATCGGTTTGGCGGGGAGGCTCCACACTCTCACTGTATTGGTTTCAGGTCGTGGTCCATGATATAACCCGGGCAAGCAACTCAGAGGGGATAAAGTGCCCAGCCGTAATACTGGTCAACACACTGAGACCTTGTGCATGTCGATGAGTAGGAGGTTCATTCTTCCAAATTCTGTTTGTTCTAATTCAGAGCAGGAACAAGCAAACATCCCCCTCCCTACCCCACCCCTTCTGTCATTTGTAGCATTCACCATATCTTGGGAAGTACAAGAAAGACAAAGTGTGCTTCGTACAACCGCCGACTACAAGCCACGTTCCAACTACTTCCACACAAAGCTTGTGTTAATTGAACTTGCACTTAAAGGCCCTTTTTTCACCATGAAAATATGTGTCATTCGCAATTCTGCTGGGTAATATGAAAGGGGTGAAAAACATACGGCCGTTCATGAGCCGCGTGCCAAGTAGTTAAGTAGTTACTGTTTTTTTCTTGATTTGAACGTTTGAAAGCATCGAGCGTGAAAGTGCCTGTGAATGGCTGGTCTTAGAGTCTTAGACTTCGAAAAGCGGGGTCAATTGGGTCAATGATTTGCTTGTGACATATGCTGCCTTGCCAGTGCCCGTGCGGAGTTGGATCTGCATGCAGAGGGCTTGGCCAGTCTTGAAGAGGCATCACCTTGAAGAGAAGCGAAGTCATTTCATAATTCCTGTATTCCACAAGGCAAAAGTGCACAAGAGTTCAGGATCGCACTTTTCTGTTTCAAGTGATCTTATAGAAACTGATCTGACTTGTTCAGTGTCTTAGTTTGAACGGGAGAGGCCGTGGCCAGCCTTTGCGAGCGAGGAGTTGAACCAGAACGTGTCAAGGTGTGGTTTCTTGAATTCCTCACAAACGATGAAAGGCTGACAGTGGTGTAAAGCCTTTCGAATACACTGTGTATGAAAGGCTTTTAAATTAAAGAAGTAGCGGAAGGGAAAAATCGAAAGAGTGCTCTCCGGTATGCAGTCGTGTTCAGAAGTATCGTGCATTCACAGGGGCCAACTGGAGTTCCAATGAGGCAGGCTGTTTGTTGTGTGCCGCTTGAGGATTTCTAGTACGGTGTAGTCGGTATAGTATGGAATGGTAGAAAGTAGAAAGCAAGAATAGTCGCTTGACATATGGTGCCTGAGACCAGACCGGAGATGAACATGGCATGAGAAGCTGTGTGCGTGAGTGTTGGTTCTTGTGATATGGATTGTTGTGGTATGTTGGCCCAGGGTCCGACAAGCCCAAATCATGTTCAAGTCAAAAATGTGATCCACAAAGGACATGTTTGGACATATTGCATGGAAACCATATGTACACATACCGTCAAGGTCATCAATCCAGGGATTTGACGCTTTCCTGTTTGTCCAATGCTGCACCATTGCAAACATATATGTGTCATTTGTCATAATGGCTAGTTATTGCGAAGTCACAGTTTGACTTTGCCACGTTTTATGTAATAATTATTACTTGGGGCATGGTGTCCTGTGTCAAGATTCTTCTATTCCACTCGGGTCCCTTGCCATGTCCAAATGGTTTGCTATGCTTGTACAGCCGGAACAACTAAAGTCAAAGATTTGATCATTCGGAAATTGCAGCATGCATTCGTCTCGTGCTTTGATTTGTATTGTTAAAACATGTCCAATGACATGAACGCAGAACGTACACGTCATCCATGACTTTCATTCCATTTCTTCTCTCTCTCTCTCTCTCTTTCTCTCTGTGACAAGCGCGTTGTCTTGGTGATGGCAAAATGTGCTTGGGCATGAAAGCGGCAACCCAATTCTCAAGTCTTTTTTCCATCCGAACTGTCGTTGCATTTGTGGTTCTTGAATAGCTAGGATTTTTGCCATTTCCAAGATGTCAAAAGATGAGAGTCGGTTTACAAAAGGCAAAAGTTTCACTTGGTCCCCGCATCCCAAAGGCGCAACGGCACCAACTCCGTTGGCCGGGTGTGAGTGTGGCAGAGTGACGCGCCGCTGGGTTGGCAGAAAGGTTTGTGCCCTCAGACGACTGAATCCGACTGAATCCCATTCTCTTTAGAAGCAAGCGCAGTAGATAAGATCAGGCTGTTGGGCTTGTCTCTGCCTTCCTGGATAGAGCGTGCAATGAACATGTACCAAATTCAGACAATGCACTCAATTAATCGAACTGGAAGACATATGCACCCATGAAGTCCAGACTTTTTGCTTGGTATGTGCGAATATCAATGCACATTTTGGCAGTTATGGGGAAGTGTTTGTCCTAGGACAGTAATACATATGCAAAAAGATTGATCCCAGTTCGTTTTTGATTGGAGGTGACATGACTTCCTACTGTGACGACTCCCCTGTGCTATGGGATGCCGCTTGTGTTCCAGTGTGGAAGACATGAGAATGCTCTCTCAATCGTAACGCTTCAGCTCCATAGCTTCGCAATGCTTTGATATGGCCGTCCACTTTGCATGCCAAAACATGGGCATCAGGTACATGGATGTATACGGTAGAACTTGTTGTTCAAGAGCTAGATGCATCGATGTCTTCCAGACGTAAAAAGCCTTGTCGTAAGAAAAAAGAGCGTCCAGTAGAACCATGTTGGAGTCAGGTCTACCATCCCAAGGTTTGAAAGCATAGGGTTGTCCTTAAAGTGGCTGCCAGGGCAACCCGGACCCACGCCCAAGAAGGTTTAATTGAGGGATGAGGGCAAGATTTTTACCCTAGCTGTCAATGATACTTTGCATTCAATTTCTTTCGCGGAATGACTTTAATGGCTTTTCATTTGAGCGTCGACATGCCACAGATTCCTGCAGAAATTTTGGTTCCAATCCAGGAAGGACAGGACGGGCCCGACGTTGAATGACGTCAAGGGGGTCCTCTTTCCCAGTCACTACTTTAGCTCTGCTTCTTGCCTAATTTGGCTGAGTGTTGCATCAAGAAAGTCGTAAGATGATAATTCTTTAAATGTGATGGACATAGGGAGGTTACCATGAAATGAAGTTTGTGTCTATTGAAGGTCACAATTGATAGAAGTACACCCAATTTCCAACCGAGCAGTGACCAAGACACTGAAGCATTTTGGTAACAAGTGAATCAGAGATATCAGAATCAGAGTATCAGATGATTCACCATTCAAAACCCTTGATGGATTCTGGTGGAGAAAGGATCGTCCCGCCAAGGAGAGGCATTTGCAAGAGCTACACGTTGGAGAGGATCTTCCAGTTGCTAAATGCGGCGTGCGAGTCCATGCCGAGGTACAACTTCGTTCACTTTCCGAAGAAAGGTGCCTAGTCTGCCTTGGTATCCGAGATCCCAGATCCCAAAGATCGTAAACCTGCCTTATGATATGATAGATTATAAAGGTACATTAAGGTACTGGATGGGCTGTATACTGTATAGGGGTACTGAATGCAAGTTGAGGTGTACTCTCTCAAGCGAAGTGGTTTTGAATGTACTGCCAGAGACGGAAGATTGTGATTTGATGTTTCTGGTCGACTTGATTTGATCCAAAGCTTTGAGAAAGCTCCAACTAATCACGAACATGCAACATGCCGATAGTCCCTCTGCCCGGGCAGGAGGGCACCACCATGGTGGTTTAGCAATTGTGAACTTCACCGACGAACAGTCTTGCAGAAGATGCCTGGAATGTTTGCTAAAGATGCGAGAAGATGGGATGTTCTCGGGAGTGAAAAGCATAGGACAGTCCTACGTCCAAGGCTTTGCTGAGAGTCTCAGCTGCAAAGTTCCACAAATGGGTTGCATTATGGCATGGTCGGATATAGCCAATAAAACTTTGTAGACTTGTGAGGCGATCTCCAAGGCAGGACTTCTTAAACACAGGTTAACACAGGTGGTCATGGCATTGTGCTTGGTGTGCTTTGGCAATTCTTGTTTGTCAACCGCTGCATTGAAACTTCTGCAGGAACCTTGCATACTATGTGGTACTGGACAGAGAAGGAATGGCTGGAGAACCACCAATGATTTTTGTTCTGACCTCAGCAGAGCACCACAGCAGTTTGACCAGAGATTTCGAACTTCCGCTGAGGAGAACGGCAGATATGTTGAAAACATTTCGCCAGTGATTCATCAATGCGTGACTCCCGAACTCATGACTCGGGCAAGAGAGACAATTGGCAGCAAAGAGAGGCAAATTGCGGCGGTATGAGTGTGTTCGAAGGAAATGCAAATGAAATAGGAGCAAGCTTATTAAAATCCGACAGTGAACATGTCTATTCAGTTGTCCAGTGTTTGGTTTTGATTTCCAAAGCTTTGCTGCAACAAGTTTTGGATGCTTTGCCGTTGAAGTTGGCACCTGAGGCAAGCAAAGGCCAGCCGGGACATGCTGCACTTTTCCCTTGAAAAAAAAAACACTGAATCGAGCCTCGAACATCCAATAGAGTGCCCCTATTCAACCCCTATCGAATCATCCAGAGTTATTTCGGAAGCGCCCTTTTTTTTTTGCTTAGCTGTTGTTTTGTATTTTGTGATGTTTTGACCAAATTCACGCTTTTCCTCCTTTGGATACTTGAAGCACTGTTTAAAGCTATGCAGAGACGCTAACCCAAGCAACATGCTGGCAAAACAAAAAGAACTGGATAAGGCATAAAGTCGTAAAGTATAAAGCATTGTCAAGCTATGTAAGGGTCTATCCTTCTACATATCCATGTTGCAATGCATTCATTGCCAGGGATACAGTCCAGCCCAGTCCCCTACCAAGACCTCACTGTACTCTGTTGCCTTGGCTTTCGCCATTGCATCGGGAGAGCTGAGCTTTCCCTGATCGGGGTTTGTGGGAGGCCTTGTACAGCGTTGGTGCATCCCAGACCATTCGAGATGAGGAGTGGGAAACTCCGAAGATGAGAAGGTTTGTGAACTGAAAGCTTGAGCGAGAGTATTTGTCCCACAAGCCAAAAAAGAAAGAACTAGTCAAGGATGGTTTCATCAGGTTCCTGCTGATCTATACTTTTACACGGGGAGGTTATTTTTTTTGGGTTTTTTTCTTTTTTGGGTCTATTTTTTTTGTTTCGTCTGTCCGTCGTCGTCCGTCCGTCGTCGTCCGTCCGTCTCGTCGTCCGTCCGTCTCGTCCGTCCGTNTTTTACTACTTAAGGATTTTAGATTCTCATCTCATTTTGTTCAAGGATTTCACTGAAGATCTACAATAGAATCATTGATTTAGCGATTTGACGTCTTCATTTCAAAACTCTCAACTCAAGGATTTGAGACTAAGGAGTCAAAATTTTATACTTAAGGATTGAAGATTAAGATCATACTTAAGGATTTGGGCCGTGTCAGGGCCCAAATCCTTAAGTATGAAACATTGAGATGTTAATTTCAAATCTTTAACTATGAAACATTGAGATCTTAATCTCAAATCCTTGAGTTGAAATTTGAAATGATGATCTCAAATCCTTAAGTATCAAAATTCAAAATCTTAAGTTCAAATCCTTAAGTATGAAAATTTGAGATGATAAAGCTTTCACATCCTGCGGCTACTAGTAGTACTACTAGTGCTACTACTAGACCAGAGGACCAGGGGACCAGAGGACAGGAGGACCGGGGGACCAGGGGACCAGAGGACCGGAGGACCAGGGGACCAGGGGACCGGAGGACCAGGGGACCAGAGGACCAAAAAAAAAATGCCCCCCCAAAAAAAGAAAAAAAATCCCACAACAAGTCCGCACCCCTTTTACACTTACATATTCTTTTAACTGGCAGAAACTGATACTGAAACCTGTTCAGCTGCAGACGGTCCAACTACACTTGGATATTTCTTGAACTTGAAGCTTGCAACCGAGACGGCAATCAATATCTTGTTGCAGCTGTCAGCTGCCAGCTTCACTTTTTGCGAGGAGAGAGATACAACTTTACGATCTTTGAGACAGCTTGGGGGCCGGGATCCGACTCTTTTGGAGCAGGAGACTTGGATCGATGGAGCTCTTTGGATCTCACTAATCACCAGCTCAACCAGGATTTCTTAAGGATTCTTTCGTATGCTGAGATTTTGTTTCTGGATGCTGCAAGCCTTTAGGAAATTGCTTTCAGGGATTCCCGTCATTGCTTCAGTCATGACTTGAGAAGTTGAGTAAGCCCGTGGGTCAATGAGCGTGGGATCTTAGGAGCAGATAGCGATGCTTTTTCCTGGACAAACCTCGGGAGCTGCGGACTTCTTGATCTTCTCTCTATAAGTTCCAGGCCATCAACCAATGGCGTAGTGACATAGCTTTCGGATCAAGCCAACGCCAAGAGCCGTATGCTTGAGCTCCAAACTTGCTCCGCACCTATGCTGTGGATGTGGACTCACGCAAATGATTTTCCATTATATAATTTTGAGGTTTTGCGATGTTTGCGGAACATACCTCAAAATGCTCCCCAAAGTGAGGACAAGAAAGAGTTCAGCAAGAGAGAATGGAGGTCCATCCCTCTGATGAACTGGGTAGATCTCCGCTCCTTTCTGTTGTGGAAACTCATTCTCAACTCAAGGGTTGAAGGTGTGGATCATCCCGTTTTGTCATGTAGGTTCCAAATATGTTCATGTCTGAACTCTGACCAGTCCTTCCTTGTCCTTGCATGAACAGCCTGACTTCGAGCAACCTTAAAGTTTGAGTTGTCTAACAATGTCTATGCTGTCGACAGAATTAGCGGTCAGAAGTGAGCAATGCAAGATGGCCGTGGACCCATTTTCTTTGCCTCATTTCTGCTTTTTGCAGAAATGCTCACATCTCAGTGGCACTGGGTCGACTGTCGTGTGTGGTAAAGATAGACCTCAACCAACTGAAAGGGAAAGGGAAGGTCCAACATAAATACTCATGTGTTCTCCGAGTCTTCATGTGTTCTCCGAACTTTTGGAATAGCCTTTCAGAACACTATAGGAAGAGTGCCAACGATCATTTTAATTACTTCTACCTGGATAGTTAGTTATGAAGAATGGTAGTGGGCCTCATGTTTGAGTGTAAGATAGTGGAACCACTGCCAGCCAACACCTGGGATTGATTTGGCGCTTCGATTTTCCTGAAGAAATCTCACACGATCTTGAAAGAACTCCGAGTACAGAGGCACAACGACAGCATGCCGACGGGATCCCACGCCAATCCGTCAGCATCGGAGTCAAGAGTGAAGCCTCTCATCGAAGCTCTTAATCCATAAGCCTGCTTCACCTGAACAGTCCGTTTCCTTCAGACTTCTCCATTTCTTCACCATGCGCCAAGTGAGTGAAGACTTGCCGGAATAAAAACAAAGACTTTACACATCTTTTTTCCTGGAAGCAAGTGAAACGGGTTCAGCAGTAGGTCCTTCTGCACATCTGTTTGTTGTTGCCCAGGGTGGATCAGACCGGAGCCCGGGTGCAAAGCCTAAGCTTTTGGTCCAAAATCTAGCTTGTTGAGAACCTCAGCAGGAGTCTACCATCTCTACATTTTTCTGTGATAGTTGCTTGTGGCTTCGTTTGTCAAAGTGAGTCGCTTTGTTTCACATCCATAAGAGAAGCTTGTGGACTCAACGAGTGCCCTCTATGATGGCAACAGATTTGTCTAGGTGATGTACGCTGTCTGATGTCGCGTATGGAACAGAGAAATCTTCTTCGATTAAATGCCTCAGGCCTCGTGAAGACTTGGGATGGATTTCTGTGATTCTGGCTCCGACTCCAAGGTCAAGTTTTTCAAAGAAGAAAGCGCTTATTTGCAAAGAGCCAGCATCGCAGCGTTACTAAGTTACGTCCTAGCTGCCCGGCCGAGAGCATCTCAGATGAGATCTGACAATCATAATAGCTTCCCGAGCAGGGAAGCGTACAGCTATAGCTTCTTGCAGGCTTTCGAAATCTGGAAAAAGCAAAAAAAACGGTATAACATGTGCAATTGACAAAGAGTTGGAGAAAACACCAAGGTGCCATACGTGTTCCGTGTTGCCCAGATTTTTGCTTATCCAACTCATCCATGCTTTCGCCCATGGCCTTCATCCCACAAGTCACAATCAACACCTTGCAGCTTTGAGGATCAAGTCTTGCAATGCAGCGAGTAAAGAGCCGCAAAACAGCCCTGAGACATTGATGGGAGACTCGTAGAAGTGGCCATTTGAAAGTCAGAACAATCAGTGCATTGACTTAGCAAAATGCACTCGGCAGTGATGCTGGGTAGAGAAAGTGCGTGAGATGTTCATGGATTGTAGCCTCTGAGGCTGAAGGCCATGTCTTGAGAAACGGGGTAGAGGTTTTTCTTAGTGTGCTGTGCAAACAATCGCAGCGAGGTCACTGTGGCACTGGAAGAAATCAAATGAAATGACTTGGGGAATACAAACTTACAGACCTGGCGGTGGAAAGCTCTTTGGTACTACAGAAAACTGCCGAACATTATTGGCTGGCAGAAGAATATCCCTTACCTTGTACATTTGGCTTTCATGTAAATGGCAAGCTTGACCCGAAGAACTGTGTGGCAGGTACCGAAATCAGCAAAGCTCGGCCGGGATCAATGTGGCAGGCTTGATTTGCCTTGTGGTGCGCTGGAGCAAACCAGGAGTTCCAGAGTCATATCCCTTATAGCCTTTATTCATAATTTGATGGGCTGTTGTATGTTACTTTTGCTGACACATTGGCAGGATCTCAAATCAGCTCTGGATGTCTAACGAGCCACCCAAAAAGCACAAATGCTGCACATCCACTGCCTGCTTTCACAGGTGAGGTCTGGGTACCGTTGTGTGGCATATGTGGCAAGCGCAGCTGCAGCCGTGGGTACACCCAATCAAAACTGAACTGCAATGTAGACTGAGAGGAAACGTTGCAAGCTATACTATACCTGCTATGTACAGGCTATATAGGGGCTATACAGCTATACATTCTTGTGTTGGCAGCAGTCAGTAGTCCTTAAATCTGTACGAAGTAGAGTGATTAACGTTTTCATATCAAGATCTTGATAGTCTGCATTCTTCTGGAGAATATGCAAGTTTTTGTGGTGGTCATAGTGGTCATATTCTTGAAAAACTCCGAGTTTTGACGAAGTCTTTTGGAGTCGAATAGCCTTGTGGCTTAGCTGCAAGCTTGAGGCAAACCTGCGCTTCCAAAGCGTCAAGCTGGAGGAGATAAGGGCAAGTCAAGTACGTCAAGTACAGAAGTTCTGCTGTAGTCTTTTGTAAAGTTGTAAAGAAGGGAGATGTCGATCCCTGAAAACCCAAACACCTTCCGTTCTGGCTTGCCTGATCAGCTGTGTGATTCCATTTCCACTTGGGCATGCATAATCAATACACGCATCTATTCGTAGATCTGGGGATTTATTCATCAAGGACCATGTCTTCCCTGAATTGACATTCTAAGTTGGACTGTTACTGTGGGATGCCAAACCTTTTGCGTGCGCAAACAGGGACGTGATGAAAGCCTTGCTATGCTTTTATGGAGAGTTGTTTGGGTGGTTCCAAACCAAAGCATCATACAACACTATGACCCCAAAAACAGAAAGCGTTCTGGCAGGAACGTGGGATTTATGTCAGACACTGAGACTTTTGAACCTATTAATGGACGTCTGGTCCCAATGCAGGTGGTTTCAGATTATGCTGATGCGCAGAAGTTTGAGCAAGTGATTGAAAAAGATCGGATAGTCTGAGCCTTTGTCTGTATTGCGTTTGACGGTGGGCAATGGAAGTTGTCCAGGTTCCCCCTCCACGATTTGCTGGAAACTTCGAGAAGCTCAAGCAGCCTACCGCAGAGAAGGCAGAGATGCAGTAAGATCAGCTAACGTATCAAACCTACAAGAACAGTTAATGTTTCAGTTTGTGTTGGCAAACAATTTGAGAACACGGACAAGAAGAATTGTGAACTGGGACAAAGAGCATCCGTGCCAATCCCTTGATTGGAAGGTTGACCAGCTTGTTTGGGCAGTAAAGCATTTGGAGGCTGGAGACACTCTTCCCACACCATGGCAATCTGGTTCTAGTGATACAATCTGCATCATGCTCCGGGCTCCTATCATTGTCAGCTTTTCCTTTGCTGGATTAGGAAGCCCCTCTCTTCCTTCAGTTTGATGATCTGATGATCCGTCTTGCATACAATCTTGACATCTTTCAGTCGTGTGATTCCTCCTAGTATGCTCATCCTGTTTCACTTTGGATACACATGAAGGTACAGATGTTTTCACATATCCTGACTCTTGACCTTCCCGTCGTCTTGCTCTTGATCTTCCTGTTGTAGTCCAGTCATCCCCGTTGTTCTAGGTTGATGAGCTGCAGAAGCTCCTTCAGCGATGGCCAGATGGGGCTGCTACTTGTCAGCACTGTTAAAAGCCGTCTTCGAGATTGACAAATCAGTGGCAGTGGGACAGTGTGGCATCATTCTTTGTGCCAGAAATCTGACCCTAATCTCCAACACATCAAGGCCAGTTTCAAGACATAGATGTAACATGCCATAAGAATCTCCTACCATAAAAAACCAGATCTTGTTGGTTCCAGCCTTCTGTAAAAAACTCTGTGCACGTGGTGCAAGTCCTTCTGCAACATCCTGAAACAGGATCCAGGAAGTGATGTGAACAATGGCTAGGAATCTATCCTACATGTTGGTTTATAGGCCTGGCCTACCCCCATTTGTTGCAAACAGATACTGTACTTTCGACGTCCTTTCAGACTTGAGCTAAATCTTAGACTCTAAGGCCTTAATCGACAAAGACGGTCCGGAATCCTAAAGGTTGTTGGAGTATGGAGAATTACGAAATTCTTTCCTCTAGTTTTGTGCAATTCAAAGTCATGCGTGTGTTAGAAATCGATTTGGAGATGCACAATTTGTTTGTGGCCCTACTATCCGAATCCGAGTGCTGGTTCAAGTTCAAAGGTGTTCGGAATGGAGACACCACAAATTTACAATTTTCTCCCAGAAAGCTTAGGGGTGGTTAGAAGTTGGGATCTGGAAGTTGCCCAAGGTTTCAGAGATTTCTGGAAGTGAAGAGTACTGGGGACGGCCGTGGATACCACGGCTTTTATATATAGGGGATTGATGGGTATTGTCTGAATCGTCTTCCGTGATCTCCATGGTCTCTTTGAGCAAGAAGCATGATAGGATATATCGAGATATATCGGTTGATTGGTTGATTGGTTGATTGCAACACGGACGTATCGGGATCTGTAGAGAGCCCCACCGAGACAACACACTCTTCCACTTGGCGGCATCAGAGAGCAAACGCTGCGCGGCTCAACCAGAGGTTGCTAGCCAGGCAAGTCGGCGCAGAAAAGCACAACGCAATGCAATGCAATGCAGTAAATTAGAGGAATGCAATGCAGTGCAGAGGTGCTTTCTCGAGTGTAGAAGACAACTTGGAAAATCAAACAATTCGATAAGGCTCATCCTGATGATGTATAAGAAGGGGCAGTTACAAGAGAAGGGATCGACGTGATGCACTAGCATCACTAGCAACTTCAAGTGGCTCGCTGCCAAAGGGTATTTGTTTGGGCTATGCTGAGAAGAGTTTGCTTTGAAAGGTTCTGATTCTGCCGTTTCACTTCAGATTGTGTCGGTGCAAAGAAATACCGACTCAACCCTTGTATTCGCTTCACGTTTCGGTGTCAGACAGCCCAGGCAGCTTTTCTAGCCGTGTTCGAGTCCACAGTATACATAGTATACAGTATAACTTAATGATATTACTGTATGTATGTATATATTTGATATGGTATACTGCATTAAAATACTTTGAACAGCTAAGCTCATGGAATCATTCTGCAGTTTCAGTGTTTCACTTTGCGTTGAGCTATGGAGCCAGTGAAGCAAAGCTGGCCATGGTGGTCGACGTCCGCTGTTAAAGCTACTGGGCTGTAAAAGAAAGGTATTTTGTACCGTTGTTTGTCCCTGACTTCAACGTGCTCTCAAAGCGGCTTTGGCTAAGTTCTAAGAACCTCACGTTTCGTTTGTATTTCTTTTCACAGCTTCCCTGGATGACTGAGAGTTTCCCGCAGGTTTGGGGGTTTGAGGCCTTCGCTAACGTAGGACACAGAGTATGAGGGGCAGGATTGGCGAAGACTTGATATTTTGTCACCAAGGAACCCGCCCCTACTGCCCTCGGGAATTGCCTTGGCCTCGACAAGGCTGCTCGCCATGGCCTTTTTAGCTCCGCAAATGCAAGAAGATCTCCAATTTGCGAGCGTTACTTGCACGCAAAGAGTGTTTTGATGATTCAAATGTTGTGATGAATCCAAGGGAACCTGTTTGTCCAGAGAGTACAGCACATTTATTTATTTTGGCAAATCTTTCCAATCTTTGAGTCTGCAGTGGGCCACTTTCAAGCTCAGAATGATCGATTTGAAACGAACCTTGCTATTTGGCCTGTTTTGGCCGCTATCTTGTTCTTTGCCGCTCTGAGCTCCGTGATTGCGGGAGATTCCTGCAAGGCCCACACAATTGGGTGCAGTGGTCTACCACTCTTGGAGTTTGTTTTGCAGCACGCAAGAAGCATAGAGGTAGGGGTACGGAACATCAGAGTCAGCAGAAAACGACATGTCAACAGATAAGTTGGATTTGGGATTTAGGAGCCAACAAAAGCTCCTCAGTGATGATAAGGCTACATATCCCCAGCATGGGACACAGATCCAATTTTTGATCATTCTTGTACAGCGTAGTTCATAAACCTTGCACGGAATGAAGCATCCACGCAGGTCTGTGTTCTCGACGCTGTTTGCCCGAGAATCTGATAGAAGGATGGGTGGTGAAGTATCAAAAGCGGCTTGTTTGCATCTGGCAGAATCTTGCATTTAGTTTCCCAACCCCACTTGGCATGAAGGTAGATCTGAGACTGACTTTTCACATCAATTTGTTTTCATGAAAGATCTCCAAGTCAGAGGTGGGACTGCCTTCTTGGCCGAACTCAGGGACAGTTTCAATGTCATCTCATGTCAACACAAATCTAGGCCACGTTGTTCCAAAGTTTCAATACAGTGCCTGGCACCCTGGCAGCGCAACTCACCACAGATTGTATGAATTCTCAGAACCATGGGTACAGATTTTTGTGTTGACTTGGTGACACAGCGGAGGCCAACGGGAAAGGGTTTGGGTTTGGCGGTTGTGGAAGCAAAAGGGCAGCTGCAACCCTTGTGCACTTGGGAGGACCGGGTTGGTGGTTTTTCGGGTCACTTTTTTTTGTCCCATTTCTGTGGTTTAGCTGTCGGCTATGATCGGTGTGGGTATACAACAGACTTAGATATGCAAAACGTGTCTACAGGTTGATATTCTCAACAGACTTCAACAGACTACTCTAATGGATCCTGAACAAACATCTCTCACCCACAGAGTCACTTTCGACATCATCACAATTTGAGCCAACTTTTCGCAGTTGTAGCCCAAGTGATCGTCCATACAACTTGACTCACCTTCAGATTGTAGGCAAGTGTAGTCTTGGATGCCCCCTCGCAACTACCACATGCTGCTGTATATAGTATATACAGTAGGTATGACATTTATGGACCTGATGCACGGCTGCTAGCACACTCGTGCATCCAGGAGGGTGAACGGACATTTGTGGTGGATGTAGCTCGCAAGGTTTGAAATTGAGGGGCACCGATAGCAAAGGCAAAAATAGGCGACCTGGTGAAATATGGTGAACCTGATTGGTAGTAAGTTGTTGTGCCATTGTACAAGAACTGACAACGACTCAGTCCGACAATCCGACTGTCGGTTCCAGTCTTTTTGACAGCAAGATTGAATTTTTCGCCAATTGTAGTGACCAGGCAAGGTGGCAGGAAAGCTTTTTGAAAGTATGTTTCCTGCGACAAAGTATGTTTCCTCGAAAGCATGTTACTTTTTCAGTTGTGGGTTTGTTTTGGCATGGAAATGCACATCCTTT
This sequence comes from Breviolum minutum Mf 1.05b.01, assembly GCA_000507305.1. NCBI lineage: Eukaryota > Dinophyceae > Suessiales > Symbiodiniaceae > Breviolum > Breviolum minutum. Next base: position 30,732 of record DF241115.1, read on the forward strand.
TCGTGGATATTGAAAATTGCAAGCATAGGCATACAGAGTTCATTGTCTCTGACCCTGCTCACTTTTTTGAGTGTTCAGGATCCGTGAAATAGACTACAAAGCTTTATAGCTTTTCTGAAATCATCGGCAGAATTTGAAGTGTGCAGGGAAAAATGGCAACATTGAAGAAGAGTTGCATCTTATTTGACCTATTTGTATTGTTTGAGTATAGTTATAGCCTGTTCTTTCTCCGTGACTGTTCAGAAGTTGTGACTGTTCAGAAGTTGCTTCACTTACACTTACAAATTAACTTTCCCCCTACGATTTTATATGCAACTTGTTTTGGTGGGTTGCCGTTGCTTCGACACTCACTTTCTTTCGTCGTTTAGTTTCATGACTGCCAACGGAGAAAAGGCTTCTTCTTTGACTTTGGGTGACTTTACTTAGGAAGATGCTGAGAGCTTCGAAGCGGAAGATCGAGTGGTGCAGCTTTGACTTGATATGGAAGATTCAAGATACCGCTTGAATGGCAGAGAACCAACACAATGATCAAAAAGCATAGGTTTCACCTTTTGCAAAAGCCGGATGCTAGAATGCTACAATGGAAGGCACCACTACCTGTAGTATATATTTATGTAGTATATAGATATATAGTAGGTAATGAATTAATGCTCACTTACGTTCACAAGATTTTGCGTGCTTGGACAAACTTTGTTATTCGAGGCAGATTTTGGATGTATACATTAGCTCTCGCCAGATGCCACGGCCTGTGAACCCTCATGGAGAGGAAGTAGAGGTTGCTCAGCTGTATACAGGTATGCTACAGGTACAAATACAACTTCATCAGACCTCTCAGTCCGTAAAAGAGCTTGTCATGCCAAAGCTTTTTTGAGGACACCTACCTTGTTGACGAAGAGGAAGACCTCGATGATGTAGATGTTGTTATAAAGCCAGAATGTGAGCCATCCATGGTGTAAGAGCGGCCAAGTGCCAAGGGTTGTCTTTGAAGGTTTGTTCGCCTCTGGGATCTTGAAAGGCCCCTGGGCTTTGTACAAAGGGTTCAAAACCACGACAGGAGTTTGAATTTTGCAGCTATGATGCTTACTCCAAGGGACTCCAAGAGCCAAAGAGCATCTTTGTTGGATAGGTAGCCCAGTGGGAGAAAACTGTGGGAACTATGCATCCATTTAATCTCAGCAATGCTGCAGCTGCAAAAAGCGGATGCCAGTAGGATGCTGTCATCGTTGTGTGTTAGGGTTGACTATAAGGATTCTTTGAGAATGACTTTGTTTGATCGACACAAGCACTCTGTCATTCATCACTTCAATGACAGCACAACATGACCTAAACGATGCAAGTGGAGGTGATTTCATTGCTGCTGCAAAGTGGATGGCAAGTGGTGGACTGGGAATCTTGATTCTGTCTGCAATCATCCTATTTTTGAGTCTGGGTTCTTGCACAGAGCACATACCCGAATGCCTCAAGTCGCTTTGAGTCGCTTTGAAGTCTTTGCCTTCTAACGTCGCAGGATCAAAAGAATCGTGGTGGAGAACGGGCAGAAGTCTTGGCATCGCGGCTAGATCCAAATGGCCAGGGGCGCCCAGCTGGGTAGGTTTCCTGTGTGAGTCGGTGGTGCCTGTTTCACTTTGCCAGCCGAGATGTGACGACATGGGCTGATGCTAATTGTAACAATGGTGACGCTCCTTTTCTTGTTGCTCTATCCAGTGAGCGTGACAGACAGTTAATCGTCCGTAGGTGCTGCGGAGCAGATCATTCGTGCGAGGCCTGCCAGTCGGTTTCTGTCAAGAAAAACCAATTTGCCCTGTTTGGTCCTCCTTTCTCACCCTCATGTTTGACAGTCTTTCGCGTGTGATGTCCCTAAGTCTGTAGGCAGCAGTTATAGTTAATCAAGATGGCTGCCCATTTCCAGCGTGTTTCTGGGGGTTTCTGGGTGTTTCCTGTTTGTTGAGCCGTAGAAAAAATGACCTCAGCGAACAAAGGTCTCGAGGCTTCAAGGAGTCCTCCCGTGCGGAGGCGCTCGGGATTCGGACTGCCAATCCTTTTGCCGCAATGGAAGTCCGCCCAGTATTTTTCACAGTTATTTCCTGCCAGTCTCCAAGATCTGAACAGGTTCCGTTTGGGCCTCTCCAATTTGTCAAATCCAACCGCCGAAGGTTCCCTTGACGCTCATTGGAGAGATGTCGCCAACTCATTCGCGGAATTGTGTTTTGCTGCGATGTGCGGTGATTCCATTTATGCAGCAAAATGGTTTGAAGGTCGCCTGCACCTTGGGAATGGCAGTATCCCGTCCAGGCGTGGAGGATGAGAGAAGCCATGTGGCACTCATTCTACGAGATTTTGCAAGGTTTCAGGGCTTGACACCTTATTTGGTAAGGCAAAGTTGTCTCACAAAATTATTTTCGGTTTCTTGAGACCAATCGTACGCTACTTTTGCTACGAAGTCAATAAGTCAATCAAGTAATTCAGGACGAGCAGCGCCGCAGCTTTGCTGGGGTCTGGTGCCAAAGCAGTGCATTTGCGATGACATGGTCTTTCTTGTAGTACACCACACGGCGAGATACGAGTTAATATTCATCATTCCTGAATATTGAAGGTGATTTGGAGGTGAAAGTTCACGATTCGTCTCTGAAAGCTTCTCAAATTTCTCCATGTCAAGATTTCAAAACAAAAACAAAGACGTTATGTTTCGCAATTGCAACCGTTCCAAATCTCACTTTTAGACTCTGAGGTGAAGTTCAGAGCTTTTCCAGAAGAGACCTGCGCTCGATGGATGACTTCCCTAGTGGAAAAGGCAGATACGACCGACTCAAATGACTTGGCTGTTCTTGGCCATCTGCTGCAGCCTTTCCTTTTTCATCCTTTTTCAATTGTAAAATGGTCATAAGAAGATAAATATTAAGTGGATGCATACAATAATTATATCATGTGAACTGTGTATGTATATTAATATAGTGACTATCCTAAGATTTCCGATGATGCTGATGGTGGTGGTGGTTTTATTGCGGCTGCGGGGGAGGGGCATGCAACATTCCCTCTTCAGACGAAAACGAATTGCGAAGACGATGAAGACGAATTGATCATTGACCATCTCTCACGCAGACGATTTGTGCAATTGTATTGGCATTTCCTTTTTTTGCACAAATTTCACTTTCCAGGGCAATTTTTCTTCTTTTGAGAGGGGCAGGGTCCTTTGACAGGCTTCTTTGTGAGAGCAGTCATGGTTTTTGAGAACAGGCAGTNAATCTATCTATATATTATTTGTGATATATATATATATATATATATATATTTGTGTATACACAATATGTTTTACGCCTAAACTTTCCAGCCCTGTTGCTTTTTGTGACAGGGGCAGTGGATTCAATTGCCTGGCGTGCCAAGACAAGTGATTTGGTACGTCTCAGAGGACCTTGTTTCGCTTTGGACAGAGGATTCTAAGCAAAGTCCAAACCCAACAGCAAACCGCGGGCAAACAACCACCCACATGGAAAAAACACATGTTTCGTAGGCTGCACTTCACTTCGATTGGAGCAAATCCCCTGGAAATTAGTCCTGTGAGCTGACAGGAATGTCAGATAGTCATCAAATGTTTGACTTGTTGAAAGGACTGTGCTGATGTGCCTTATAGGTACTCTGGCCTGGAGTTTGCGACCCAAACAGTTCGGCCTGGAGGTGATTCAATTTTGATCCCAAACTGATTTCAGATGGTCCTCCGCGTTGCATCGCTTAGCCAAGGTTTCCGGCTGTGATTTATCCTGACTTTATGTTGGAGATCCGGGAGGAATCACTTTCTTTAGACAGTTGACCTGAATTGCAAGTATCAGTGCTTGCAAAGCTTGAATTTGAGAGACAACATGAACATTGTTCTTGTGAAATTCCCATGACAGCCATAGGAGTTATGCAAGCTCTGTGGGATTCCCAAGGCAGGAAGACAGTGACATCTATCAAAGAAGAGAAGCTTCTAAAAATTGTGGTGCCCAGCAAATGTTAAGGCTGTAGCCGCAAGATTGATTAAATTCAAAGTGTGCCACGAAGAACAAACCCGAAAGTCTTTTTGAGCGAACAGGATGACTATCCAAACTCTTGCAATGTGAACATCTATCAAGATGGCAGCCACGAGGCCCACCGGTAAAACCTGTTGACGGGATTTTGAAAAGGAAACGTCAAGCAACGGTTTAAAAGTCTCATGAAACATGACGATTGCGTCCAGAACTTCTTTTTAAAAGACCTTAGCCACCGAGATCACTTAGTGTGCAGCAAGAACGGCTGTCTGATTTCTTGTCCTTTCAGGCATGCGTTGACTCTGGTAGTGCTTTTATCTAGTTCGCACCGAATCCATTTGGTTTACACCGCTTGGAGTGTCACGACAAAACCATCTGAAACGTTCCAAAACGTCATGAGCAAACATGGTACAGGATACTCATGGTACTGTTTACATCTCGTTTTGCATACAGACAAGCATTTCCAGAAATGAAAGACCTATTAAAAGGTGGCCAATCTTTCGCTGAATAGCCTATAGCAAAACGATTTGGCGAGGAACCATTCTTGCCTGGTTGCTAAACCAGGTGGGTTGGCACTCGGATGATGAGGTGATGTTTCAAGGCTTGTCAGGAGACACAAGGACTGTGTTCGCTCATCGAAGAGATCAAATCCTTTCGGACTTTTGACCTTGACGAAACTTGATGTTTTTGGAACTGAAGACATTTGACATCTGCAGCTTTGCTTGTCATGTGCAGGATACTCTCCTTGTCGCTGGGAGCCGCAAGGGACTTCAACTGGCGGCTACAAGGCAGTTGAGAATACGAAGCTAAAAAGGAGGGGAATTGGGGTGATGGTTTCTGAGTTCAAGATGGACAGAGTGAGTGAGATGTATAAAGATATGAGCATGCAAGTTCAGGTGAGTCACTTTCCACTCAGCTCTGTAGGTTTCTAGAATTGCAGTGTGACAGGTACGACAGAGACGCTGGGGACTGTCTCCTTGGGCGATGGTGATGTTGCAACCATGGAAGGCCTGACTTTGGAGCTACTTTTCTGAGTGATGAACAATTTGGCATTCCCCAACATGCCAATAGTTGCCGCGGTCCCCTGCATGCAACGTGTCAAATCATATAGATTCTTATAAACCCAGATCCTTTGGTCTGTTTCATCCTGTTCCTATGCATGCAAAGCTATCACAGGTGGATCATGAATGCGCCATGTCACGTCACTCTAGGGTCAACTGTTGTTGTTTTTGGCACCCGGCCGGCGCCCTTGTAAGGGTTGTCGAATTTGCCGGGTGCCAAAGATAGAGTCGTGGAAGGGTTGTCGAATTTCCAAATCAGGCCCCGCGGAAATGTAAACGTAAAATCGTCCTTGAGACATAAAAGTGTGTAAGGGTTGTGGAAATATGGACAAAAGTGTCCGAAGGGGGTTCATACTTTACACTTGTCCAAAGCTGTGATGTAACCCGTGTTCAAAGTGCTACGGAATGGACTGCTTCGGTACATACTTCACACATGTCCAAAGCTGTGATGTAACCCGTGTTCAAAGTGCTACTGAATGGACTGCTTCGGTACGTACTTCACACATGTCCAAAGCTGTGATGTAACCCGTGTTCAAACCTGTGATGTAACCCGTTGGACGATCACGAATGAAACGGATTGGCAAAGGAATCAAAACTTGAATCATCAAAGATGAGTCTGGGTGTTCGGCTTTGAAAAACAAAAAATCTAATGTTTTTTTCTTACATTTTCAGTTGTGAAATCATCGTTTCCCTGTAGCGAAACGCCCAATTTCCTCTTGGAGTCATGGCCCTGCCACACGAAATACATGTGCATCAACATCCGGGCTTTTCAAAAGTACCACAAATACCACGTTTCAGGTTCCAGAACTAAGAATTACAAAAAAAGAAACGTGGTACACGCAAGGGCGCCGTATCAGCCGGCTACCTTGTTTTTGCACTGTTTGTAGTCTATGTGCATCGTATCTTGCAAGCCATGCCCAGCACATGGGTGTGATTTCATATCTGAGCAGTCAACAGTACCATCCCAGCTTTGCTACATCGTCACTTGCAAGGCTTATTCCAAAAGCATTACAAACATGCAGTCCGATACTGAGTCGACTTAGCACTTTTGCAAATCATGCTGCCTGCCCACTTGGCTGGCATTTTTGGCATGTACAGACTTCACACGCTGACTGCTTTTAACGCACTTTGTACGACTGCTCGTGCTACTGTTGCTACTGAGGTTCCTGCTTGTACACATCCTTGTGGTCAACGAATCAATTTGACCTTCCGTTGGATCAAAGTCAAGGCCGCGACTGCAGCGTGCCTATTGACAACATATCAATATGACAGCAACACACGGAGTCTGCCGCAGGTTGGATAGATTCGGACAGCTCAGTTTTCAAAACATCTTCAAGACTCACAAGTTTTATCTCTTGCGTTTTCGTCTATTTTGTCTCTTCTGAGCTGATAAGCTTTCCTGTCAATGCCTTTCACACTGGCACACAGTTCATGGTGAGGCGCACGCAGCCGATGCTGCCACCATTGCCACGACATGATCCGAAAAAAGATGACCACTGGAAGTTGAACATCCTTGAGAGAAGACATCACAAATTTGAGTTTTGTTTTCTTTTCTTTCTGTGCTTCGGGTTTCTGGGGCTGTGCTGAATTTTCTGTTTGATTCCCATGACTTGTGGGCCACCTTGGAGTCATTCAGGACGACTGACCAACTGACCCAAACGAATTGCAAGAGATCTGAAATCCCACGCAAAAGCATGAACACTGCTGTCACTTCGTCCTACCTCACCTCCTGTGGCCCATTCTGTTGTTTTTCAGGCTCAAAAAGCCCCAACCTCTCTGTAGGGAGGGCCCTGTACAGATCGGCTGAGGAAGACAAGCTGGAAGGATTGACAGAAGACAGCTACGGAAGACAGTGCAAACCCCAAGAGAGCACACACCAATAGCTGGCAAGAGTTCAGACTCGTGAAATCAGGAGCAGATTGAGATCTTAGATTCTTAGATCATCTTAAGTTACTGCAAGTCATCTTGATTTTTGCACTGGACTCCGCTTGAAATTCACATTTGAATGCAAGCCTCAGATACCACTCCAGCCAGAGCAAAGCCAACGGAAAGTCACCCAAGTCACCCCAGCCGAGCCCTCCGGGAGTGCGAAACGTTGGTGCTCTGCGAAAAAGGCCAGGTACAATTGGAAATGCTAAAAGCATAGAAAAGCATTAAGAAAACATGAGAGTCATGAGAGTCATGAGTTATCCCAGGCGAGTCCAGAGTGCGGCATGTTGAGATTTGCTGTTGATGTTGGGGGCACGATTAGAGAATCCAGAATACAGTTGTTGAGAGCTTTGAGCAGATTGACTATCACAGCTTTGCTACGGATTCGTTGGGCTTACCATTGTTTTAACCCTGCACAGGCAGCAGCCCTGTACTCATACATATTCTGGATTGTTTCAAAGGCCACTGACTTGTGCGGGGTTCTCATTGCTGCAAAGGGGACTTGAAGGATGGGTCTCAAAACTGAGTAGAAAATTTGCAAGAATAGAATTCACGTTTGCATTGGTTTCAGTTCTTTTTCTTTCCTTGTCCATTCGAATCTGGCAAAGTGCATTCAGAAATAGGACATAGGATGTTCAGAATCGCTTTCATTGTGTGCGTGAGCAACCAAGTGGACAATTAAGGCCAGTGGTCGCGTCCATTTCCGAATCACGGCTCTGATCACTTGGCCACATGGTCGGGGGCTTGGGTCAGAACAGCTTGCAACCAGCATGCAGCTGTAGAGACTAACAATGAGGTTTCAAATCTTGCAACCATCCTGGCAAAATCGAACTATTGGTTTCAAGTTGTCAACTACTGCTTGACACGCTTTTGTAGTGCCACTCTGAAGAAAGGTAGACAGAGGAGTCATGTAGCAACATGCTGTGACGGTATGTGTTTACTGGAATCGTGATTACTTTCAACTTCTCATATCCTTTGATACATGGTATGTCTGATGTCAACAAATATTGAATCAGCCAGTGTGTATTTAAGAACTCTAAGCCCCTTTCTGATTCTTCCAATCTCTTGATGGTCCTACACCACATGACTTGTGACTTGTGTCTTCGAGCCGAACTGGAAGGCTTTTCCCACAGCACTTGCCTCGCTAGTATAGAGCTGTTTATGTTTGCCTGCCTCGCCAGTCTCTACCCCTTGTGGGTGTTCACGGTGGTCTTGACTCCACCATGGGAGGTGCCAAGATGCAATGTGTGCTTTGTCGCTTTGTGTGGTTTCAAACCCTTCAAGTAGGAAAGCATCCAACAGCAATTGATACTGGACCATTTCAGCTGGAAAGATGTAGTACACATTTACATGCATTCTGATTCTTCATCATTCTTCATCATTTTTCGTTGTACTTGAATTTATGGAACACCGATTATATAAATCCCATAGAAATCCCATAGAAATGCTTGAGATGGCCATAGAGCTTCCGCAAAGTTGTGACCAGTCTTTTGTACTGCAGGAACAAGCTCCACAGGCTTCTCGTTGGCTCGCCAGGCACTCTTGGTGACCAAGCCCACGCAACGGGAAGATGTGTCAAGTTTTTCTGAAAGATTCGTATTGCAATCAACAACGCAATAGTGCAGCAATGGATGACAGTTACTTGGGGATGCTTTGGGATATTTTGGGATATTTGATGAGTTTGGACTCACTTTTGTCATTTACACAGCTGTACTACACATCTACAGGACCTGACTGCGCAGCTGTCCACCCCGGGCGCCTTAGCACTTCGCAAAGCCCATTCCTCGGAGAATTGACAACGGGAGCGAATGGAGAATTGAAAACGAGAACCCGCTCCAAGTTGTTTGGCTTTTTTTGTTTGTCTTGGAGCACTGGTTCTAAGGTCACCACTTTGCTGCAGGGCCCCAGGAGAGATGCACCAGGCTGTGGCGAAGAAAGAAATCGGTGGGTTGGTGGAATCTGTCACTGTTTGATACATATGCGACCATTGTTTTGAGGCGAGCATCAGCAGGCTCAGGAGCTCTACTCGGAAGTCTGAAGCTTAGCACATTGAAGTTACTGTAGAATCCAGTCCAGAGAAAACATTCTGATGCAACACTCGTCTGAGGTCCTGAAGGTCCACCTGCCCCCCCCCTGGCGGATTCGTTGGATCACATGGGGATCAGTGGGGATTATTTTGCATCTTTCCGGTGAGGGTAGAGTCCAAAAGGCATCCAAAGGTGCAGAGGTCAACCCTTCGAGTCCAGCTTTGGCAGACTTCAGACACCGTGGCAAAGCGTTTGGGGTTTTCGAACTTTAACAAAGGTGACATGTGGGAGGGACCTTCACAGACAACCTACACATGTTTTTCTCTCACCATCCATCCCATCAAGTTGGCAAACATATAATGAATTTTATCTAGAAAGTTTGGGCTCAGCCTTTTGAGTTTCCTTGAAAGACAGAACACCCACGGAATCGTCGAGGGATCGAACATGACTGAAGACTGAACAGTGTTCAACGATGTTGAAATTGAAAGCTGACCTTTGAAGAGTTGACACAACAGATGACATGAATCAAAGGATCGCAATGGATCGAATAGGCTGCTGTTTTTCTCAAAGTTGAGTCAATCGCCTGACCTTTGGACGGATGGGGAGCTCAATGTGGGCGAAGAGTCCTTGGAGGTGCAGAAATCGTGTCGACTTGGTATTTATGGTGAAGACATCGTATCTTTCAGGTTGTGACTTAATGACACTTAATGGTGTGATGAATCTTGATGCTGTGTTTGGAAGATTCGGGATTGGCAAGTGACTCGAAGTCTCTCTGCCGGGTCATGGCTTGGTCCAAGTCCATGTGTAAGCAATACAAAGCAGCAAGCTGCAACACATGGTCAAGGCTACTTTGCAATCCCACAAGAGTTTGCACTCCGACTTTGGAGTCAAAAGCTTCCAGATCACCATCATATCATATCCATAGACCACAAACACCACCCCCACCCACAACAAAGATGTATTGGTTGGCAATTCAGTCAGTGCTCTTTGACAATTCAGCAGCTATTTGAGAGATGTTGTGGGTGTCAAAACATCCTGCAAGAGGCAATGACACCGCTTCAAGAAGCAACGAAGGTATCACAGCATCGAACAGTGTAGTACTGTTATACAATTATTCATTCTTTTTCAAATCCTTTTCATATTTTTTGTCAACTAACATGTTATCCACTCGATCGTGGACGGGACTTGCACCATGAGCTCCTCGGTTGCGCTGGACACGTGGTGAGTTTGTGTGTTTCACGTTTTCACACGAGCTTTTATGCATCTCTGTGTATCTCTGTGTAAATGCTACTCGTGAGGTTGAAATGGCACGCGGCAGCCGGAGATCAAGGCTCCATGCAAGAAAAGTATAGAAAAGTGCCATTTATCACGGAAATGTCATACCTGAGGATCAATAATTAATGTGGATTTTTCCAAATGGAGATGTAATTACACTACCCACAATAGATTTCATAGCAGTAGAATGCAGTAAATAACTTTTGTTTTCTTCAAATCTTTGCAGTGTTTCCGGTTGAAATCTGTCGCTCTTTGCACGTTTGCACGAAGTGAGTCTGATCGGACTCCAAAGTGTAGGTCATCACCTCGGCGTCGGAGGCATGGACGTCGCTGGCAGTCTTGAAAATTCTTGAAATGTCTTAAAGTCTTAGGAAATTAACATTAAAGTCTTGAAAAGGCCTTTTTCGTTGTTTTCTGGTTGTTTGCTTCTAATTCTGAGCACTCATCATTGCATGTCATTGAATATTAGTGCTGCCTTCCTAAAAATTGCCCACAAGTGTCAGCATTGGTACAGGTCAAGAGACCGCAAGGTGCAGCTCCAGCAATTGCGTTGGGTCGGTTTCAGAATGCTATGCTTTGTGGAGAGCAGGGTCCTAATTTTGTTTTGTACAGAGCTCCAGGCGAAGAAGGGGAAGAGAAGAAGGCTCGGAGAGTCGGCGGTCGGATCAGGTTCTTCGCTACAAGTTTGGAAAACGGAACGTTTTGTAAACTCACTTGACACTAAAAAAAGTGGTGCCTCATCTCTCAAAATTGCTTCTGAAGTCTATGCCGGTATGCCCTGATCAGGTCAACTTCTTCTTCCAGGCTGGTTGTCTGCAAACAAGCTGCATAAAAGCTGTGGCAAATTGAGCAAACAGATTTGGAGCACAGACGTCTGATTGAGGGTTACCTTAAGATGTTGTGTGGCACAAACTGATGATAGCACTTGCCAGGAGTCGCCGATCACGATCTCCATCAGTGGAGGAGCGCATTTTTTTTAAATCTAGAAAAAGGGGTGAAACGAGATGAAACGGCGGTGAAACGGTGAAAGAGCTTCCTAGTTGAGCGAGTTGAAAAGAGTTGACGAGTTGTGTTTGAGAAAGCCCGACTTCTCGCAGGAGCTGGATGAGGCTGCACTGGAAGCACAGCGCCAACAGAAGGTGCAGCACCTGGTGCAGCATGCGGTGGTAGAAAGCATCCAATTCATATTCACCAAAGCATTTTGAATTCTGAAGGCCTTTGAAGAAAAGCTCATTGAAGACGAGGCTTGGTGAGTTTGCACAGTACTTACAAGTTGAAGAGGTCTCGGTTGCAAGCCTTTAAAGTCGCTTAGTGATGTGACAGTTGCATCGCTGGAAATGGCATTGCACATAGCAGAATCAAAACCACACGTGGTTTGAGGTCAATCGACGATATGATGCTGAAGTGCTGAGGAGCTTTGAGCAACGTATGGCAACCAACGAGTTCAAAGAGATGGTTGCGAGCTCAGAATTGAGATGAACGCTGTGACCAACCAGCAAGGACTAAGTGAACCTGCAATGCATCATGATCGGCTTTTGCAGCCATTACAGCCATCAGCTTTTGCCTGAGGTTCGAGCGAAGGTTGAGGAGGTGGGATCAAGTGTTCTCATGTCATTCTTCGGCCGATCCTTGGGGTAAAGGCTGTAAAGGTGATTTTTCATTTTTGATTGTCTTTCGATGGCACTGAGTCAAAGTCAAAGATGGGAGTTGGATTGTGGATGGGACGTTTTGGGACCTGCGAGAGCAGCTCACTAGGAGCGGAGGCGATTGGAGGAGATAATGTTGAAAGAGGACCGGAGGGTTCGGTGGTTTTGGCCACCCGTTGACCATCTTGAAGGGAAGACTTTGAGAAGAGCAAGTATACACGACTGACCAAACGGGTAGTAAGGGCTGGCTGGCAACTTGTGATTGACCGCGTAGCTTTGGGGACAGGTGGAAGACACAAAGCGTCATATCCTCGAGGTGAGATCCGAGTTGATTCCTGAATTTGGCTAATATAAAAGCTTTGCAAAACAAAGTGTGTGCATCCGAAATTGATTTGGAACTTGAAAGATGAGATAGGAAAGACGGAAAGACATGAGGTGATTTGGGCTTTACAGTAGCCATTGTGACTAAGGGGCAAGTCCCCTTGCGAAACAGCATGACAGCATTTTTCCGCCACGCCAAGACAGGATGTCGCTCGTAAAAAGAAGGAACAAGAAGAGAAGGACATGTCGGACATTTTTGTGATTTTGATGATTTTTGTGAGCAGTATCAGAAATTCGGTACAATTCTCTCGCAGAATTGCAGGTTCGAATCTTTCCGAGTTCAATGACAGTTATCCATGGCCCTGCACAGACTTCCCCTTGGCTATAGAAGATTCCCTGGCAGGAAGAGGCAGAAAAGGAGATGCGCAAGAAAGAGGCAGAAGTGCAACAGATAGAGATAGTGGCCATGAATGGACGCTTGCATTTTGAGCAATTCTGTGCAACCTAAGAGATTCCTGCATACCGTTGTATCCTGTAGGATACCGTAGGATTCTTCTCTGCGCAAGAGAAGAAGTGTCAATTGGATGCCGAAACGTTGCTTTTGCTGCCAGGAAGCGAGGCAGCAGCTCGAGAGACAGCGAGAGTCCAGGGCTTGCGGGCTTGCAGATTCAGATTTTCAGATTTCTGCGAACGACTGTCGTTTTTTGGATACCTTGGAGTCACTGGAGCATTGATGCTGGAAAGACTAAAAGACTTTATGATTCGGATGCTCCTTTCTATGATAGAGTTTGATAGACTGTATTTTCATCCGCAAACATGCATGTAACTTGGTGATTATCATTGCTTGTCTGTATTGAAATACATAGTACCTACACTTAGATATGGCTTTTCAATCGACTGGCTTGGACTTGCCAAGACTTCCTCACTTCATGTTTTTCTTTTGGGAATGTTATTGACATGCTCTTCAACTTGCCTCTCCTGGATTCGTTTCGAGGCTTGAAAAGCAGGCTAAGATTGATGAGCAACATCTCAAGGACAGTGCCGGCTCAAATGATTGCACTTTTACATACTTTTTGCAAACACTTCACAGGCACACGATAATTTTGGGCATTGATTGCATTCAAGGTGTTGGAACGCGGATAACTGGAAATTGCCTTCACAACTACTTGGCAGTAGGAGCTCCAGAAAAGACAAGAAGAGCAACGTCGAAAACGTGAGGAAGATGCAGCCAAAAATGACAAGAAGGCAGAACTTCAGAACTTTGCATGGATATATGGATATATTTCTTGAGAAAAGATACATACCAAAGCAATGCTTGCCAGGCAGCTGAAACCTCGCGGCTGCTGAACACCAACGGGCAGCGACAGGCCTGTTGCTGTCCACATTTTGCGCAGGGGTGCGGAACCAATCTTTACATTTTCAGTCGTATCTTGCAATATCCTGCTGTTGTCTCAACTGCACTTGAAAATTTCAAAAGCTGCATGGTTTCCGGCGTCTGACTGCGCCAGTCCGTGGGCTTCAAGTTAAAGCCAAGCATTCTCTGAGCGCAAAGACAAATCGCTTTGCCAAAAAGAAACCAACTTGCTTTGCACAATTTGCCAGACATTCTGCAGTTGCTTGTACTTGTCGGAGTAGCAGGTGAAGAGGCAACATTTCCATTCAATCGCTTAGACCGGAAGTCTGAAGGAGTAGCTTTGAACACCGTAGTTGTCACTTCTCATTTGTGAGGTGTAGCAAAGTCTTACTCCTACCCGTAGCCCCAGTAAGCACATGTTGGAGGAGGGTTTCTACACAACAAGTCCCCAGCTTACGTCAATTGTCCCAGCATGGTAGGCGTCGCCAGAGTCTGGACCACAGCTGGGATTGGATGGATTGGGGGCATGTGGTTTAATCTATGGCGTCTCACATGAGCATTTCGGGTGTGGAATCGGTACATGACAGATGCTGACGGTGTCCATGCCATGCTTGCTGTTGGTGTGGCATTGAACCTTGCCGTGGCGCTCATGGCTCCAGACCCTGGGAAAGGGGGGCAGGGCTACAACCCAAAGCTGTCAGCTGCCGCTTGGCCTGCAAGAAAAATCCATCAGCTAAGGGACATGCCGCTTGTGCCACTGTCCTGTCAATTTTGAAGAAAAGGTTATGAACAGGTTTTATGATTTTTTAGGATAGTGGTTCGGTGCCTATTCATATTGGACCTTTTTGGTTGTAGATAGGATACCGTGCTTGTGATGTATTCTGTATATTGAATACATGCAACTATTTGTCAGCCAGATTCGCAAAACATAACTGACAAGTGAGGAATCACCGCATGTGCGGAAGGTGAAAAACCAAAAGGCATGGGCGAATATAATGTCCCTAAACTCTTGTTGCAATCTTGTTGCATAGTTGTTTTTGTTTTTGACTCTGTCTCAAAGCCGGAAAATGGCTCCGATACCAACATTGTGGATTTCGGATTTGGATTTTGGATTTTAGATTTGGGTTATTTGGAGTTTGAATTTTGGATTGTGGATTTCGGATTTGGAATTTGAATTTTGGATTTGCAGTCTTTGCCCAAGTTTGGATTTTGCATATGGATGGTGCTACTTGCCACGTAGAAACAGCTCTCATCCATCTCAGGTCGTATTTTTCCTGCGATGGCTCAGAAGGTGGGCATCCCTTCGTGCTGCGCTGCCTTTTGTGAGCTGAATTTTTTCTTCAAAACCCTCCTGAGCTTGGCATCGACAAGCTTCAAACCCATTTGGTGCTATGTCTCAGTTTGGAATGTGCTTTTGCAAGATCTTGACGACCTTTTGTGGTACTCCCTGGGCTTGTCAATCTGTTGTTTCTACGCGCCAGATTTCTTGCCGACCGCTGAAAGGGGACACCTTTGAGGTTGAGGTGGATGCGGAGGCAACCAGCATTGCTCAAACAGGACTTCTATAGTACGCAGGTAAGAGCATCCATGCTGATGCATGCTAAGAAGATCGATGTGCCAGGGTTATATATTACTTCGTAGAGTATCCAGTCGGTGGATTCCAGTTTAGATTCCAGTTGCCATTCGTATTCAATGGAATCGAGCCGTAGGCATCTGTGGCAGATCTGAAGACCAAAATCTCTGAAAAGCATCCTGAGCCGCAACCTTGGATGCAGCGAAGAGAGACAACACGACTTCTTCGTAGTCACCTCTAGCAGAAGAAATATGAGCATACAGGCTTGAAGCAAGAGGTATGCGCAGTACGTTCAATCTACAGTGTGCGATGCTGTTTCTTTTTTTGCGTTTGGTGAAACAACATTTGGAGAGCCAAGAGAACACAAACCATTTCTTGAAAATTTTCTTTTCGTGTTGACATGGTTGCAAAGTCTGAAGACCTTTCTGGCAGAAATCAATCCAGGGTGGCTCAACCGACTTCAGGATGGCAGCAGATCTACAGAAGCTCATTCATATGGGAAAAATCTTAGATGACAAGAGTGCGGTGAAGGCGTTTTGTTTTGGTGAACTGCATCCACTTGCAGCAACTTATGTTATGCATTGAATTACTTCACTGTTTTCTACTCAGAAGTTACGACAGAAGGCTGTCCAAACGAACACCAGCAAGAAACAATGCTGTTTTTCTGGCCCTTAGCAGAAACAGCAGGTCTATGAATTCGATCAAGCCAGCATGTTTCAGGATGTGGGCATCAAAGAGGGCGAATTCGTTGTTGTCATGGTTGCCAAGGCAGGATGCCCGAGGATGACATAATGTGGATTGCGGCTGATTGGAAATCATGAGAGACCTTCATGGTCCCTTGCCCCTCCAGCAACATTGGACCTTCAATTCACTCAGCTTGCATTCTTTTCTATTGAATTCACCACCTAGCATTGGAATAAGGGCCTGGAGAGTTTCAGCGCATTGTGTGGATTATTCATCACTGACAGCCTGTCAATTGCGCAACTTGACAGACCATTTGCTGTTGCAACGTAGCAAGGCCAAGCCTCCTGCAGCCCCGGCAGCTGCTCCTGCAACCACCCCAACTCCAGCTCCTGCTCCAACTGCAGGTTGGGTTCAATGACCGGAGAAATCGGAAATCGGGCAGACTCGCAGACACCATTTTTTGGATTCTTTGGGGCGGGCAGAGAAGTATAGCAACACAGACCTCACAGTTGCTGGATGTCGGCTGACTTGCAATCTCTCAGCAGGTGCTGCACCAGGTGTGGACACTGGCGCTGTGGGGAAGCCCAAGGATGCCAGTACGTCAGTACGTGTATGTTGAAAGTATCTGAAAGTACTATTTAATTTCAAATGACTTGCGATTTTAACAAAAAGTCCAGAGACATCAATCTTTCTACAGAAGTGGGCTGCGCTCTGAAAAAAAACAGCTTTCAGAAGTGGAACTTTTGTTATGGATGGGATTGTTGCCAATCTGAACAAGTCAAAATCTCTGGTGTATACCAGATCAAAAGGAATCCAGGGACTTGTCGAGCCGTTCCAAAAAACCAAGACTGCAGCTGCGACGGTGGTCAGCGGGGCTGCAGCTGAAGCGTCTGCAGCTGAGAAGGAAACACGTTCCAATGACTATTGACTTTTCCGAATATTCCACTATTCCGTGGATGTTTTCATATTTTTCGATGCATGCTGCCCTTTGAGATGTTTGCAGATTTAATTTCCATGGCTTGGATTTTCTGTGTTCCCAAGGACTGTGACCCAGCTGATGGAGATGGGATTCGAGAGGGCACAAGTGGAGCGTTGTTTGCAGGTGCCAGTGCCTGGCTGTCCTCATTGGAAGCACTTGGATGGAAGGTTCAGCAAGTTATAACTCAAGATCCGTGGGGGAATTGATAGAGTTCTGGGAATGCCTTTCTCGGCCCATCATTGCTTTGCAGAGTTTGGAGTGTTAACGCATGGAAAGCAGAGGCATTGAAGTCCGTACCTGCTTGGTACAAAACAAGCTTCAGGATTTGCAGTTCCTCTAGTATCCCTCTCGATCGGGATTGGATCCACCAGTTTTGGAATTTAGACATTCTATCTACTGATTTTCACTTTGGTCTTTCGCATGGTTCCAAGCGACAAACTGCAGGCAGCCTTTGGAAACCCAGACAGGGCTGTTGAGTACTTAATGTCTGGGTCTCAGCGTCTCAGTCGAATTTCTTTCATGTCAAAACGAGTGACGATTGAGGAGTGGCATCCCCGCAGGACTCATAGTCCTGGCCTTGGCTTTGTGTGGCATGCACTTGTTGCCAAAGCTTGATAGGAATTTCAAAAATCAACGAGATCAGCGCTCCAAGTGCTCCAGAATGCTCTCAATTTCTGAGCCTATAGTCTTGAGGCTGACGAAGGAACCGCTGCTCCTCCAGAGGGTGGCGCAGATGCCCCACCATCGGGAGGTCGAGCGGCCTGAGTTGGAAATGGGAAATATATGACACAGCCAAAGTAGCATCGATTTTGATCATTCCAGCAGAATGGAAGTTTTGGGGTCTTAGCAACTTAGCGGGTAAGGTTTCGCTTGAAACGCATTGTAACCTTTACAACCGAAGTCACCAGAAAATGATTTCATATGCACGGGTCACCGGCGTGCAGTAAGAGTCTTTTGGGGAATGCCGGAATGCCGGAAACAACACGAAAAATAATGGAACAGAATCTGCGGTCAAATCGTCAAATCTGTAAACTCCATACTTTTTTGCAAAATTGCTTTCGTTGTCCAGGCGGAGGCATGGCTCCAAGCCCTGCTATGACTGGAGCCTTCCCAGCCATGCCCACTGGTGGAGGAGCTCCAGGTGGTGGTGGTGGTTACTTGGCCGCATCAGAAAGATCAAAGCCTTAGAAAGTTTGTGCGAAGACTTATGCTCTGAATATTGTCACCATATGCATGTTTTTGGAATTCGATAGCTGCACTTCTTTGAGGGCTAGAGTCAGTGCTCTTGGTCAGGTGCCAACGTTGCGGCATTGGAAGAGTTGAGGAATCACCCACGCAATCGCCTCAGTTTTTTGAAGGTTTGGGGCCGTTTTTCCACACGGAAACGTGCAATAGCATAGCAATAGCAGTCAAGCTTGTCGTTGTCAAGATGTTCGGGTTCCAAGCCTTGAGGCTTTGGAGAGCTAGCACAAGCTGTGGCTGCAAACCCCCAGGTCATGGGCAAAGATGGACAGTCTTGCGTGCAACCTGCAACTTGGAAACCAAATTTGGAGTTGCTCCAAAACTGAAGACCTGCCAGATGCTTCCTCAAATTTTGATGGCCCTGGAGCAGAGCAGTTGAATGCTGAGCTTGGGGAACACACTCTGCATGTCCCTGTCGACGTGTGTTTGGTCTCAACCAAATGATTGACACATCACCAACCCACCTAACCCTCTGGCTTTCTTCCAGAAGTGACTATTGCTCCAAAACCCCGAAAACAACACAGTTTCCTTGTGTTACTTGTCTCGATTTGCTCGTTTTACTTTTCAATCTGATGTTCTTTCTGAGATCCTGGCCTGGTGCAAGTGATCCGAGAAAATCCTGAAGCCTTTATGAGACTCCTGGCCGTCGCTAGCTCAGTTGGTCAATGGCTTCTATGCCTTGGGCCAAAGCTCTTCGATGTAGAGTGTGGGCATTATGCGGTTACATGGGTACATGGGATGAAAACATCTTGTCAACAAGCTGCTTGATTGGATTTGTGAACATGTGTTTTTTCCATTGAGTGACAATGGACACGATCGAGTTGGCACATTGCTTCTCATGAAATACTCGATGTGCACTTGAATGTGAAGCATGTTGTGTTCTTTCAGGGCGCAGCAGGTGGTGGTGGCGGCCAACAAGACCCAGTGTCAGCGATGTTGGCAGCTGCCCAGGGAGGTGCTCCTGGTGGCGGAGCACCGCCTGGCCAACAGGCACAAACGATAGGACTTGAGCACTTCGTCAGATTTTGATCTTGAGACAATTTGAGATTGCAAGGATGACGGAAAGTTAGACGCAAAATAGGTACCGAAGATTCGGGGTATAGATTTTTGAATCATCAGAATCGCATTGAAGGTTGTACGGTTGACACCGGAAGAGCAAGAAGCAGTTCAAAGGCAAGTTGCGGAGAAACGCTGAGAAACGCGAAGCTCGCAAAGGCAGATAATACAACCATTGTCACCTATTCACCATCCCAACTGAATGGAAAAGGACATCCATTCGACAATGATGCTGGTAATTGGTGGTGATTGCAGTCAAGGACGTGTCACCGAGATTTCGCTTCTGCAGACGAGAGATACATCTTCTTGAAAGCCATGTCCGAGAGTATATCGAAATGGTACCCTCTTCTCGCATGTTCAGTGCTGTTTTTTTGCACTTCTGTACCGTCTGTTCTTAGCTGCAAAGACCCTACACCACATCCTCTCCACTCCGGTTTGCTGCACTTGAACCTACAACAAGTTAGTGCATATATCTAAAAATCTAAACAAGCAACTTTAAGGCATTTTTGTTCGAAAGGTGTTTACAGACATTTTAAGATCACAGGCATTGTATCTACCGATGTCGCTGCGTTAGGCACAGTAGTGGAACCCCAAATGCAACAGTTTCGTGACAAGAGGAGGGCTATCCATTTGGGACCCCATGCATGACTTGGTCATTTTTCTCGTGGCGAAAGCTGTTTTGCATTGATTTTGTGCAAATCCATGTCGGAAGGCTGATTGAACTTGGATTCGACAGAGGGATGGCGGTTCAAGCCTACTTGGCCTGACTCTTGGAAAGGTTTGAGGGTGGCACAAGTAGGGTCATTTGTCCTAATGTGTTCGCAACCTTATATTCTCGGTGCGAACGGCCAAGAACCCTTGCTACATTCGCTTGCTTGGCACTGCTACCATTTTGGTGTTTGAACCTCTCAATTCAAGCTGCTTTTGGAATATGGAAGATCCAGGGTGTCAAAAAACATGCTGTGCAAAGGCATGTGACAAGAATGAGGACCACCTGGATCGTGCCGAGTGGAGTGGATGCAGTCACTGTTCCTGTAACTTTTTTCTTTCCAGCTCACATTTTTAGGAACATTGCCTCTCCGAGGCTTCTTTTTCTTGTGCATGTGTTTTAGCCATCATTCAAGAAACCTGCCTCAAAAAATTCGAGACAAACAAACTTCTGGAACATGCAGTCAATTCAAAGTGCAGGAGCTTGCCGCAAATTTCCTCTTTGAGAACGCCATGCAGGAAGACTAGCTCACTCTGACAGACAGAAGTAACCACACATATGCCTAGAGTCTAGAGATGTTTAGAGTATCCATTGACCTTCTGAATGAAGGTTTGTGCATCTATGTGCCATCATATATTTAATCTCTGTCAGAGTTGCGAATTTACTGTAGCAAGTTCCAAGCCATCAGAGTTGAAACGATCTCTGTTGCGAAGACAAATGCAACCTGTGGAAGTCTTGGTGCCGGCCTGGTGCAAATTGGGAAGTCCATGGAAGTCTATAAGATTCTATTTCGGAATATTCGGAATTTCGGATATTTCTCGATATATATTCGGTGTTTATATTTCTCGATATTTTTCGGCGTCAGGGCTTTGAAGGTTGGTTTGATCTCTCCAAATGCAGCTGAGAACTTCAATCGGGGAGGGTCTTGGAGGGTAGCGAGATTCATGACTTCACTTTCTTCACTTTCTTGTTTCGTAAGCTTTCCCTTATGAGACCCCCAGCTCTCGGTTGGGTAGCCGCTGTGGCTGTGGCTGCGGCATGGCTTTACGGAGAGCAAAGAAGCGCCAATTGGGACGGAACTGGATATGGCCCCTTGCATAGCTAAACACTACATAGAGTCGTTGCATGTTTCACTGTCGTTGCGTGATTCATCAAGACATGTCAAGACAATCGGGGAGCTGTATCCAGTGGATGTAGCTGGTGCCGGACAGACATAGCCACCACTAAGCAAGGAAAAAGAGCGTTCCCGCGAATCAGCTACTGCAATCATTCACTGAGCCTAGCGGGCCTAGCGGCTCAGCTGAGCACTTTCAGGTTGCGACCAATAAACTAGAGTTTGTGTGACTTGATTCAAGTTCAAACTTTTAGCAGCTTGAACAAGAGTCAGAGTCTTGGGAACCCTCCAGAATGGCATAGGGTTCATCAAATTTAACAATTAGAGAAAGTAAAACTTAAAGTTTCAAGCGTGGTAGTTGGGTGGGGCATGCAAAGCCTTCTTGGCCAAGGCCCAAGCAACAGCAATGCTTTTGCCGGTGGGCCGTGACATGTCTTGTTGAGAAAGGGTCGGCCAGAAGATTTGATCTGGGATGCAACGTAGATTTGTGTATTCTTGACGAGATTTTTGCATGGAACTATGTTGTATGCAATTTCCAGGGCCAAGATTTGAAGTGTATGAATTATTGAGGTCCAACTTGAGGTTACCAGTGTGGTGCAACCGGGAAAGTCAAAGAGGATTTGTTGATGTTGTCGAGACCAATCTGCGGATCATGTTTGCATCCATTTCTGACAGCTAACAGATTTTCTTAATTTTGTGTAATTTTGTTATGTTTTTCAGAGCGCCTTTAATTTGCCTTTTGGCTCTTTAGCTTTGCCCTGCCGACTGTGAGAAGGCCAGGCGAACGGGATTTAGACACAAGATCCCGGGGCAATGCTGTCTGAATCCGACTACTTAATCAGCATAAATGCCTTGAGACTTGAGACTGCTTCCATACAGATTCTGCCCTTGTCCTATCTAACAGGCCAGGTTTTCAAAAGCTTAGACTGAAAGGCTGAGTGTGTTAAGGCTAGAAATCTTGAGCAGTGAGTCATGCAGTGGTCTTTCCAGAGTCTCTTCAGAAGATTTGGCAAATAAAGCTCCTTTTGGTAGTCTTACCCTTCGGAATCTATGTCATCCCAAGTTTTCAAAGAGTTGCTCAATCTTGCAAGGCCGGGTTGACGTCAGCCGAGCGCTGCTTACTAGTGTGACTCGGGTGTGGAAGAATTGCAACAGATGAGTTGCAAAGAGGAAGCATTTGCAAGATGATGGAAAATTGAAAATGTGAGTGCGTTTCATATCTCACTTTTCATATTCCATTGGGCACAAGGAATAGCTTTTGACATTCCATTTTTCACTATTTGACATTTGATAGAACACAAATAGATATGATATGATATACGATATATGGTATTTGATATATGATATATGATATTATGTTATTTATTAGGCAGCTTTTTCTCCGAAGGACAAGGTTTCCAAAGTTGCATCAGTCGGCATTGTCAAGCGAGGCGCCCCACTGGCAGCTTGACCGTTGCCAGATGGAGCCTCGCCGTCGCCGAGGGCAGGAGGTCGCTGCATTTTGTGCGCCAAAATGCGCTAAAAAAGTGTGCATACGGAGTACAAAAAGTTTTTGAAGATGTTGTAAGGATTTGCAAGAACTCTAGTAGGCTCGTTGCGGTCATTGCCTGAGTATGGATTGAAGTTCAATGCGAAGATGTTGAATTCAAAAAAAGGGTATATCGGTATATCTCTCTCTCTCTCTCTATATATATGTATAGATGTATAAAACATAATGCGTAAATATAAATAATATACATATTATACACATATTTTCAATAGGTTCGAGATGCTCGATGTCGGCTCCTGGAGCTCACCAGGCCAAAGCCCCTGCACAACAGGCGCTTCGTGTACGTCCGAAGCCTAGAACTTAGGTCTTCGNCGACACCCTATATATGGCTGTTGGTAGGTTTCAACCCATTTGAAAAATATTAGTCAAATTGGATCCTTTCCCCGAAGTAAGGGGTGAAAATAAAAAAGACTTGAAGATGTTGTAAGGATTTGCAAGAACTCTAGTAGGCTCGTTGCGGTCATTGCCTGAGTATGGATTGAAGTTCAATGCGAAGATGTTGAATTCAAAAAAAGGGTATATCGGTATATCTCTCTCTCTCTCTCTATATATATGTATAGATGTATAAAACATAATGCGTAAATATAAATAATATACATATTATACACATATTTTCAATAGGTTCGAGATGCTCGATGTCGGCTCCTGGAGCTCACCAGGCCAAAGCCCCTGCACAACAGGCGCTTCGTGGTACGTCCGAAGCCTAGAAGCTTAGGTCTTCGATGTTTTTCCTTTGTCTTTCTTAAAGGCTTATATGTCTAAGCAGTACAAAAGGAGTCAGCTCAGCTTGTCATTTTTGACCTTGGACTACAGTGACGACAGGCGATATGAAGATCAGTTCTTCAAGACAAAGATGTGCATGTTCTGGGAGAAGGTGAGATTCTTGTTGGGGGAAAAGTTTTGTTTGAGCCGGCCTCCTTCGGCCGTTTCATTTCGTTTGATTTTGGCAAATCATAGGCACAAAGTGAAAAGCTGGAAAGATTACCTTAAGTCATGAAAAAATATGCCTCATGCATGCGTCTCCCAATCTAATGTTGCAAGAATTTCTTGAGCTTCAAAAACCTGGTCTCCTTTCGATGCATCAACGAGCATCGTAGACACTACAGGTTTTTTGCCCAGAGAAACCACTTTTATTTTCTCTCACGACGCTCTCTGCTTTTTGTCCAATTGGTTGAATGTGGTAAGATGCATCTGATTCCCGATCCTTCTGCACTGGCATCATGATTGATTACTGCTTTTCCGTAAGACTTGTACATCACCTTCAAAATCGCACGAGAGCACTTTGTCAGGGCGCCTGCACTCGGGGAACCGATTGCAAGTACGCTCACGGTGGCAAGGCTGCGGACTTGTGTTGGTAGGATCTAATGCAGGGACCTTCACATACAGAATGCAGCGATGAGTACTGCTGGTGAGAAACGACATGACATGACAAAAAGACTGAATTGTATTAAGATTTTTTCGAGCACGTATGAATAGATTTCATAGATGGAGTGTAGTGACAGGTAAATTTGTTTCATTGTAGAGCCTGGCTGCCAGGAGTTGAACTCAATGCCAAACCTCACCAAGACGTCGTGACCTCAAATGCATGGTTGGACCGGCAAGGTCGGCGCTGTCTTGTATCTCCATTTACAATGTGTAGAATGACTCAGAAAGAATGTACTCGCAGCAACAACAAATCAACACACTAAAACATTGGTAAAACATTCTTAGCTAGAACTTCCATTGCGTGAGTCTTTTTGGTACTTCGCAGATGTTGAAATGTGCTTAGCACGGATTAAGAGTTGTTCAACACTTTTGGGTGGTGAAGTTGTGCATTTTTATGAATTGAATAAAGTATTATTATGCAAACTTATTATAATGCATTTTTTTGTGGATTCCGTTGTTCAACAATTTGATTGCTCTGTCAGATCTTTGTGCAGAGATTTGTTGACGACGGGTTCCTGTACCAGGCCGGGTGAGACTTATGTGCAAAGAGTTTACATCTGGAATTCACATCTTTTACATACATATATATACACCTATATATATATTATAGATATAATACATCTGTTACACATATTATATATACATACATCTTTTATACATTGTTTATACGTTCATAGTTTTAATATATACAACTTGCATCAACTTGCTCCATGTATCGTCAATGTCGAGGCCTGGATGCCTTTTTGCCCACAATGTGGAGGACGTTTGCTGCTTCGGATGGGTTCATCGGTTCATTGGTTTGTCGGGTCATTTTTTCACACCGAAGTGAAGGAGCTTCGCGCCACCGACGAGTTCTACAAGACATCCATGTGCAGTGGTCCACTCGGTCCACTCGGTCCACTCGGTCCACTCAGACATGCAATGCAGTGAGTGCATGAACATTGTGCATGGAAAAGATAAAGACATGCGTAGAGCATTGCCAACAGTCAGCTCTGACAAGACACTCACGTCACATACGTATAATTATACAAGTAGTTCCCGGGCGAGCCGGTGGCGGAAGTTTCAAAAGAAAAAAAGAACT
>DF241115.1:57341-87953 GCA_000507305.1 Breviolum minutum Mf 1.05b.01
ATTACTTTACGAATCGATTACTTTACGAATCGATTACTTTACGAATCTATTACTTTACGAATCTTTTACTTTACGAATCTATTACTTTACGAATCTATTACTTTACGAATCTATTACTTTACGAATCTATTACTTTACGAATCTATTACTTTGAGCATTTTTAAAAGTTCGTAACTCGGAAGTTTCGCATCCAAACTTCCTTTGACAATATATTTATATAATATTATAAGAATCTTACCAGCATACACTGTTGGTGCTGCCCAGATTTATTTTGTCATTTCTTTGTCATTTATTTATCATTTGGGTTTGTCATTTTTTGTCATTCTACATCTGGCCTTTTCATGTGTTTGCCTTTTTTTTTAATCATTTTTTTGTCATTAGCACTTTGTGTTTGATTTTCCTTTTCTTGTCATTGTTTGTTACTTTTTGTTATTTGCTTGTCATGTTTTTGTCATTATTTTGTCATTTCTTTGCTATTGATTTGTCATTTGGGTTTGTCAGTCTTTGTCATTCTACTTCTGTCCTTGTCATATGCCATACGTTTGTCATTTTTTGTCAGTGGCAGTTGGTTTTGATTTCCTCTTCCTGGCATTGCTTGATTTTGTCCTTGTTTTGTCGTTTAGTGTCATTGACAGCATCACTCTGTTTTTTCTCCATTTGTTTCTTTTCTTTGTCGTTGTCATAAACTTCGGCTAGCAGCTATATACTGGCAAAGACATTGTGCCATCAGCCTCGATGCCATCAAACAAAAATACTTGAACCAGCATCAAGAAAACTGGTGACAATTGGCATCACTACAATTACACATTCAAAAGCATATAGGATATGCATAGCAGCATAGCACAAACAAAAAGAGTAGGAGCATAAAACAAAACATAACAGAAAAAAATGACACAAAAATGACAGAAAAACGACAGATCCTATGACAAAGAAATGCCAACCACAATGACAAAAAAATGACAATTCAATGACATCACTTGAGCTGCCCGCCCCCAGTACATGACACATGTGGATGACAAAAAAATGACAACAAAATGACAAAATAATTATTTTAAGGATTCCAATCTATCCAGGCAAAACATTTTTATAAATATAATATGATATGCAGTGCACATGATCTCCTGCAGTTTCAGGCCGAGCCTAAATCATGGCTACTGCTCCCACGGGTACTTTTTTCTGCAATTTACCACACCTTTCATACCTAGCACTGAACAGATGGTATGTTATATATACGTATGGTAATATAATAATATCACGTGCGATCCAATCCAGCTGGTACATGTATTCTGTGCGGGCTTTCTGTTCCCATTCTTGACTCATGATCTTCCTTGCTCCACATCTTTTGTAAGTCGATGTGAATGATGCATTATGGATCGTATCCTCCCGCTCACTCCTGCCATTTTGCAGCAGAGTACAGTGTTTTTCTTCGAGGGTTTGGATACCCCGATGCAGCAAGAGGGTGATTCTTGGTCATTTACCGGGAGAGCACAGAATCCATTTCACCAAGCTGTTGGTATGAAGACAATCCAACAAAAGTCACACTCGCGTGCCAAGGTTTTTTCCGCGTTGGCCAGTGTAAACTTGGGGCTGCATGCAGTTGCCTTAAAGGGTAGCACTATGAAAGTCAAGTGAGTCGAGTGCTGTTTGGAGCTGATGCTGTTTGGATGGAAGTGAGGCCGCCATGCCCATGACCCTGCGGAGTTGATGGACATGCCCAAAGGAAAGGAATTTGCCAAGGATGATGCGGAGGCCGGGAGATTGGTCATTCTGGTCACCGCTTTGCAGAACTGCCATCGCTTACATGCCTTGCATGTTTTGCTGGAAGCTTCAGTACTGAAGCCGCTCAACTTGGACTCCAAGGTGGGTCAAATTGCCTCATCTGGCCGCACTGGCCGTCGTGGTGGCAGCGCAAAACTTAGTTGTTGACCTCTTCATAATCTTAGAACCATCAAGAACCGTTAAGAATCACAGCAGCCGAATCAACCAGTTTCAAACGCTGCCAATATTTTAGGGATGAATCCATATGATACGTGAAACTACTGCCATGGAGACTGATGAATGGTCAATGTAATCCCAGCTGTGACAGTTTTGAGGAAGTTGTCATGTGGCTGGAATTTTATACTTGGCGACACCATGAAGGTCCAACAGCTCCATCTCCCCCATCTGGAGCCTTTTCAGTGTCTGTTGGTGCCAAGGAAAGGCTCGAGAGAAGTATAGCAAGACCATCCTCCTAGATGAGGACTCTGACTATGCCTGGACCATGCCTTTTTGGAACAATAGATTTGAATAGACAGTATGAAAATGAGAATCAGACTGATTAATCAAAAGCTGTAAAGGTATGCATGTATGTATATATATATACAGTAATAGATATTATAGACTATAGATATACGTTTACATATACTTGATTGAGTTCCTCAGTTTTTGATTCTGCAGATTCCACAAGACACAGGTATCGCCATCATCTTGTGTGAAATTGGAAGTTTGGCGGATTGCCCATCGGAAGTTGATAGTGTTGGGGAATTTTGATTTGGTTGGATGACCGGGCAAAGCTTCCTTCAACAGACGCAACCAATTGACATTTGAAGGAATTTTGCACAGTCCACTTCAAGTCATCCTGTGTGTTGATGTTTGTGAAAAGCGCAGGAAGATGATTTTAATGAGTCACTGTGCCCAGAAAGACTTGGAGCTTTCCGATTTGCAGGCTTTGCTCAATCCACTGAGTGTTGGACCCCTGCTACCTGAAGATATACAATATTGTATACTGAGTATACTGTATTTGAAGATATACAGTATTATATAATACATACAGCAATTTGATCCATTTGGCTGCATGTGTTTGAACATGTTCTATCTTTCATTTCGAGCAACAGTTTTTCCTCTGCATACAGTAGCCAAAAGGTTAGGTCATCGACATTAGGGAAGGCTTGTCAGGGTACAAAATTACCTCTGAGTTGTTTGCTATAGCTTGTTCCGAGCGAAAAATGATGAAACACGCGCAGTTCAGAACTCCTTCGGGGCCTTTGGCTACTTTGGGTCCGAATGAATCGGGCTACGATGCAACTGAGGTCCTTTTTTGATAGGGTCGTGGACTTGGATGGACTTGGATTGAAAGTGCTTTGCATTTCTCGAATGTTGACACACTTTCCACCTGCGCTTGATTCACTTGATGCTGAATTTCTTGTGCCCAGATGACCACTTCTCCTGCAACGCTTGGATGTGTCACCTCGCCACAATCTCCAGAGAGTGTGGGAGCAAAGAGGCAGTGGATAGGGACTTGGAGCACAAATCACGAGAGCGCAGAAAATGTGAGTCTTGACAATCCAAGACTTCAGATCAGGGCAGAGGCGGATACAAGGTCACATATGTGAAGTGTTATTATATTTTCATATGTCGGATGTCAATATTCTTTATGACATATTTTTCATAAGCAGTATATGTGTATATAACTATGCACACGTTCGTGCAGAGCAACATACTTCTCACTCCCCACGTTGCAAGTTGATCGGTGGGTTTATCCAATGCTTTTTGGCCGCACAGCAAGGTCACGGCACATCTACGCCTGACGCCATCTCGACAACAACATGCACAGGGGGTGCACCATCTCAGATCTCTGATGAGGCAGAGTTTGGAGAATTGAACCGACTTTTTTCAAGGCATATTCGACAAATAGTTACTGCCTCTACAGTCGTTCTGGTGCAACTGTAGAATGATGGTCATGTCAGTGCAATACTTTGTTTGCCGGCATTTTTTTTGGAACCAGGGATCTCAGATCGGGGCAGTACCTTAGTGGACCAGCCCTTTCTTGATTGATTGATGTGGATTGATTGATGCAGCCGCAGGACGACAACCTGGATGACTTGCCAGATATGTGGGTACAGAGCCCAGAGATCCTTCAACTGTGGTCTAAGACAGCAATGCAAATAATGCCTAACTTCAGACAGGATTTGATGTGTCAGCGACCTTCGACAAGTTTTTTAGAAAGGCAGGAGTCCATGCCTTTGGACCTTAAAAAAGTCCGAGTAAATATTGCGCGCCACAACCCGGCCACACTGGCTGCCCATCAGACCGTCGTGCTCAGGCTCGCATGAAGACCACTCCAGCACCTAGTGCAACAGTGGTCTTCTACCCAGTTCGGATCGGTCGTTTAGATTCTGTCCGAATGAGAAGCGTCAAGTGTCCAGTTTATTGTTTTGCTTAGGGTATGGTTATTTTGTCATTTTGCTTGGTGATGGTGCGTGTGAAATGGCATACACGTTGCAAAGACTTGCACTCGAACTTCCCCAGTCCGTAGAGACTAAATGTATTTGCATGCCGTCCACAAGTTCGACATTTGCATTGAATGAATCTGCAAAGACGCAACGATTCATAGAAATTAATGGAAATTATACATTCAACATCATTGAAACAGATGTCCCTTTTGATCAGCTTACAGCTCGAGCTTGGAAACAACTGGAGAGGCAAAAGGTACCAAGAGGTAAGGCAAAGCAACTAAGAGGTAGAGAAACCCTAGGGTACTCGAGAGCATATACACATATCTTCACAGCCCAACGGTCTTAATACCGAGCAAGTCTTGCCCGGGTTGCAGTTGCCATCGAAGATAGTTTCCAGCCCCAAGACGGAATCATCCACAATGAAACAAAAGAAAATCCAGCAGCAACACAAGCTTGCGATCTGCTTCCAAAGGGGACAGTTTTGGGCATGAAAAAGGTGTCATTTAGAGGACAGACCCTTTCCAGCGCGACCCGTTTGCCACTCTGAGCATTGGCCTATGGTCCTGGATTTTCTGGACTCTCCAAAGCATGGAGACCATTCGGCACCATTTACTGGAACACAAGTTGCAGATCTGGCTGCGCATTGGGTTCCTCATTTTGCTTGTTGGGAAGACTTCTACAGAGGACTGCCCTAAAGTCTGACTCACCATTTGGAAACATCATGCTATCAATCAAGGGATGAAGGAATGATCCCTAATCGTAGTCATGCTCCTTTTTCATGAAAGACTGCCGTAATAAAAGAGGGGAAGAAAACACAACCCAGTGCTCTTTATCTACTGTACTGTACCTCAATGAACTGTGACTGTTTCGTAGGCTGGACTTGCCGCGCAATTGAAGGACATTCATAGCTGCCGGAATTTTCTTTTCGAACAGCACTGGTTCAGTGCAGAGGGCAGCAAGAGATCGCTGTTAAAATATCCGGAGCTCATAAGTGATCTGAGACTTTGTCCGGTCTACAACGGACAGGTGCCTTGGTAGAAGCACTTGGAAGTACTTGGCAATTGGGCCCTTTGAACATTTGGGTATGTTTCCGACAGGGATCAGGGACTTTCAATCGAGTTCAATCGAGTTTTGCAGATGAACTTGATGAAAGCTGTACAAGGGATCATTGTGGAAGTTGAGCCAATGTGCCTCCCCTTTCCAGGAGTAAACTTTACCTGTCAGGCCTAGGTTGGGGCAAAGTTGGTTATCATTCTAATTCTCAACGAGCTGAGTCAAAACGTGTGCCCTCAAACATATCCTGAAAACACGGATGTGTGAGGCGCTCGCAACAGTATAAGTGTAACGACAGCTATGGCTATAATTGCAGCTATAACTTAACTAGTACAACTACAACTACAACTACAACTATAAGACTATAACTATAACTGTGACTACGTATAACTATAACCATACTCATACTCATACTCATACTCATAATCATAATCATACTCATACTCATACTCATACTCATACTACTACTACTACTACTACTACTACTACTACTACTACTACTACTACTACTACTACTACTACTACGNCTACGACTACTACGACTACTACGACTACTACGACTACTACGACTACTACTATTGATATGCTTGGTATGTTTTGCACATCTGATTGGTACCAAACAGAGGCTGTTTGCTAGAAACTGAGGCAAGTTGCTGCCAGACTGGGGTTGAGCACGAACAAGCCCTGCATTTTGCTTACTGGAAGCAGATCTTCAAAGGCACCTTTCTCTTCCTTGTGGTGAAACATGCTTAAGCTAACTTCTGCAAAATGGAGAGACACGGACCTTCTTCAAGTCTCATCGGATGGGTACTGCTGAAAACTGTGAGAAATGGAAACAAACAGTAAGGAATTTTGCTTTTCGTTGGTACATGTTTGGATGACCGATATTTTGGGTTGTGCTGTGCTTCTAAGATCAGACCGATCAGACCCAGGCTAGGAAAGCTTTTCATCTTTCATTGGTACAAAACTGCATGCATGACTTAGCAAAGGCAAGATCGCTCGAGTCAAACAGTCAAAGATGGCGACTTTGGAGATAAAGGACGATCTGGCGTTCAACAGCGCTACACATGAGGACGCTTCTGATTTTCGATGCGTTTCCAGTTTTTGCTTGCCTTTGTCGTCCCTTCTTAAAACATGCTTGCATAAACTTACATACTTCCCTACATACACTTCTCCGTACATGTGCGGCATATGTGCAGCAGCGTGATTGTTGCTCGTCATACCTTCCGCACAAGAGACAGTTTCATTTCCGCTTGCACGCGAAGTTATCCTGACTTGGCAGTGTCCAAACCAAGAGGCCGAGAAATCTCTCGCATCTTTCCGAATTGCTTCCAGTTGTGTCCAGGACCGGCAACAATTCGAAATTGCAATTGAGAAGTATGACAAAATCCTTGATCCGATGGCTGGACATGCACGATGCTTTTCAACATTGTCGGTATATGCTGCCGGGATGATTTGTTTCGCATGCGACACTCACTGGAGAAACAAAGTGCACATGGCCGAGGGGGAAAAGCTCCTGCGGATACTAATCCCAGAGGCGCCTTACGGGCAGATCAATGAGTGGTACGGTAGCTTAGCTTAGGGTACCGTTATGATACAGCATAGTGGAAAAATATGGAAATATTGTGAAATATTGGATGTTTTCCCTTTGTAAAGTTGCAAGGATTGACTCATTCCGTTTGTACCTGGACAGGGCAATTGTGTGGAACTATGGGCAGACTGCTCTGACTTTGGGCAACAAGCGCGTGATTTGAAAGAAGCCATCTTGGATTCGAGCCTGGCCATAAGGTCCAGGCTGCCAGTGGAATATTTGCATATGTGGCTGGGACCAAAAGCATAAAACATCACAAAACCTTACAGAATTTTTAAACCATTGTTGCAGTTGCAATTTGTTTTCCGGTTTGGTGTTTGCTATGGAACCCTTAAGATGTTTCACACTTTAGCTACAGAGCTTGTTGCGGTTGTCATCCCTGGCTTGAAGGTTCGAAGGCCAGCAGCAACTCTGCGATTGGGCTCATGATGTCATCGCGAAGCTTTGCTGAGTCATGGCATGGGGGGCCATGGGGGCCAGGCTATGTATGACGCGTTGTGAAAGCTTGAGCCCTTTTAGGGTGCTTGCATGTTGCGTTCCACGAATTCTGCTTTGGTTCCGGTACGTATTCGGAAAAGAAATGTGCTCCAGGATGTCAAAACAGATCCTTCCTGAACAGGTTTGATTGCAAGTGTTCTCCCTTCGAAAACAAGGTGGTCCTGAGAACCCAAAAGACAAATCCGTATGTACCCTCATAAGCAATGAATCAAAGGTGCATGATATGTGTCGGATTCGTGTTGTAATATATTTTGGGTGCATGGTAGCGTTGTAAACTGTCAAGGCACAAAGGCCTGTACACATCTTAACTGGAGGTGGAAAGGAGGTTCAGTCTGACGAAGCATGTTCGGCATCATGTGTTTCTTCATGCGCCTTTTGACCGGCGTCGTCATGTATCCTGCATGCGTCTTGTTTCTCTGCTTCTGTGGTGGCTTGTATTGTTTCTTTGATTACGTTGACTTACTTTGACTGTTTGGGGTCTATGCTGACAGACTGTGCTTCCCATTTACCAATAGGAGAGGTACCTTCCAAATCCTTCGAAGGCCTCCGAAATACACGATGGGGGCAGAAGTGGGCTAACCATATCATACTAAAAAGTGTCGTTCAACCTCTCCGTAAACCAATAATCAAGAGAACCACGATCAGCTTATGTTTCTGTTTATATAAGTATGTTTTGCACTGACATGAGTCTTTTTTGGCTTCACATTTTTTGACTTTGACGCTGCGCATGACACTTGCAACTGCATTGATAAGGATGCATCCCTTTGTTCGGCCTGGAGAAGTTGAGCGAGAGGCTACCCCTCCAATCCGTTCTGTCATTCGACGTTTGCAACTGTCCAATGAAACCAGGTTGCTCCAAGAGTATGAACCTCAGCGAAACATTTTAAGATCTAAACATAGAATTGAAACTTTTGGGTGGTTTGAGTAAACTCCTTGCAGTGGGATTGCCATTTGTCAGGCTTCATTGTTCGAATCCTTTCAAGATGTCTTGAAGAAAATGTGATGCCGCAAAAGGGGTACCGGGAAACTCGTTGTTGAAAGCTACAGTAATACCTAATGTTTGGAACATATTCTTTTCCCACTTCAATCATCATCCACACGATATCGTACAACATAATGCTTTTCAGCCCTTTCCTGTGATTTGAAGCAGGGTGGTGCCATACGTGGTAGCATACCTTTGCGTTTCTCGTATTTTCTGGTGATGTCTAGTGCTGCCTCCCGACTGCATGGCTGAGGATGTGATGCAGCAAGGCCGTTTGTCCCGCTTCGACACATCCTGGGGTGTTCTGAAAGAAAGCAGAGCAAAGACTCTGAATCTGCAAGGTGCATCGGGAAGAGGGACCGAGGGTGAAGCAGGACACATAAGGAAATAATCGAACAAAACGGAGAAGGTGCGAGATACCAAGATTAGGGTGGATGGCAAAAGAAAAGCAAAATAGTGGAGATGTATCTGTTGCGACTTGGGTGTCAGATACCTCGTGTCCAGTTTGACTTTGCTTTTATTGTCTCACTTAGCTTCATATGACATTGCTTTGTACGGCCGCCTACCGCGGTTTTCTAGAAGTTTACACTACATTCTACAGCATCAGTGACCCAAGTTGGATCTTCGTGGGGCTTTTGCAGCCGCTCCGCAGGTCTGCTTTTCAGCTTGCTCTCACTGTTCCTCCAACCGGCAGCCAGCTGACAACAGATTGTGTGACATGATAGGTTTCACCTCGATTTTTGAAGGTTTTCCTGCTCACGAATCTGCGAGCTTGCCAGAGATTGCCAGTTAGACCCACAGATCCACATGCTTTTAGAATGGTGCATGCGGCGTTCGAGCGTCATTGGAGGGGTAGAAAAGTGCGATCTGGACTGGTTTGCAGCATTGCAATAGGCTGTCATCTCACGGCAACCTGAACCTATTGTGTTTCAATGAATTGTGAAGGGTAAGTGGTCAGACAGCAGCTTTTTTTGTATTCTTTCGTCGGGAGGCTGTAAGTTCATTCATAGAGCCACGTTTTCAATGCCGCTTTTTGAGAGTGATTGTCCTGACCGCCTCAGATCCCGATGAATCGCGGTGCCATGATGATGGGCCGAACACTGAGATAACTGCGACAATCAAATGGAAAGATTGAAAGAAAAGTATAGAAAAGTTCATTAATCGAAAAAGAGGGGTAAAAGGGAGGAACTCAGAAGTGCCTAGACATGGACCATCTATGAGGGTGAACATTTCCTAACGAAATGATGAAACCGAAGCCAGAAGCCATACAGAAACATTGAAAC
The DNA here is from genome assembly GCA_000507305.1 of Breviolum minutum Mf 1.05b.01. Classification (NCBI taxonomy): domain Eukaryota; class Dinophyceae; order Suessiales; family Symbiodiniaceae; genus Breviolum; species Breviolum minutum. Next base: position 66,963 of record DF241115.1, read on the forward strand.
TTTGCGCTCTTTTAACGCTTTTCCACACGTGCTCCACCTTGAGCTACTTCACCTGCATCATTTGCACCCTACACCTGTGAGGTAACTCTTTGATCCAGAGCGAAATCCAGGCAAGACTCTGGCGGAATCAGCTGAGTAAATCAAGAGTGGAAAACCAGAATACCAAGCAGGCAGCTTCTAGAGGCTCCTCCCAGCAAGTCACAAAGAATGTTGCAAGGCTTTGTTTGGCCAACTTTGTGCCTGTGTGCCCAACTTGAATCGTTTTTCTTTATGGTTTCCATGAACCACTTCAACAATGTCAAAGACATGGACATGAAATGACTCATGTAGCCACACTCTCAATGTGTAGTGAGTCTTGAATGGACTCAATGGACCTGTTGCAGAAAAAAGTTCAGGCAATGCCCGTGACTGCTGCTGGGCAGCTGCAGATGCCGCAGATGCAGTTGTGCCTTGGCAGGTAAATATGGCAGTATGGCAGTTGTCAGCATGATCGCAAAGCACTCGTGACAAGGCATCTCAGAGGGCCAAAGAGATGATTCCACTTGCATCGCTTGCGCATCATAGAATGTATTGCTGGAAAGCATGTGTGACTGATCAATCTGTGAAGCTGATATCCCAAGCTCTTACATTCAGAGCGCGTTGTCAAAGGTGTCAGAACACTGTGATGATGCAACAGGCTGAGAACGGAGTGATGGTACTTTTGGGGGTAAACTGGATGCCGAGTGCCGCGCTATTGTTGTGACAGAAGACATGTCAATTGGTTTGCCGCTTTGCCTTTTGGAGTTGTTGCATTCTGGGATGACCAAGAGACGCAAGAGACCTTCTCCTGCATAGAATTTGCATGCTGTGCATGCCTTCTGATTTCTGCATGCCCAGATTTGCACGTTTGAACAGTTTTTTCGATGATTTTCATGCAGGTGAATGGAGCTCCGCTACAAGGAGCCAATGGCACTCAATTGCAAGGAGACAATATTTCCTGTCATGGTTGCCTGGCCTGTGTCAGACTTGAGAAGAACCTGTACAACACAATTTTTGTGTCTTTACTTGATACATCGTGATATATTTTCTTCAAGCAAATTGGCAGGAACTCAAGTACAATCTGGTGATGGATCCGCCATGATGATGGTGCCAGGGATTCCGCTGAGGAAAGTGTTTGTGCTCGTTTGGAAGATTGCAAACAATTCTAGAATCAACAATTGGAAGTAGAATCTACTTGGTTCTTTAACAGGTTATCAAGGCACTTTCCAGAGCTTCATGCGCGCTGTATCTCTATTCAAGCAGACATTGGATGCAGACTTTGCCTTTTATCTTTGATTTTTGCTTGAACGTTAAAGATTGAAATCATGATGTGAATGGGAATATGGATCTTGAGCTCTGAAGTTGTTGCCACGCCATGCTTCGGTACCGGTCACGTGCCGATTTCGGAACCTGAAGGTGCCGATGCTGTTCATGCAAATGCCAATGCAGCCGCAGCAATTACCAGCAGTACCAGCAGTACTACCTGTACAAGCACCAATGCAAGGGGTCCAAACAGTACCAATGCCAATGGTCACCAAAGGACTGAACAGAGAGTGAAACTGTGTGTAATCTGGGTGAGCGGTTGTGAGTATATATAGGTTCTAGGCGGTTGCGACAACCAGGTCTTAGCACATTTTGACAGTCATTCAAGCAAGCTATGAATCTGACCCACTTTGCTTGGCTTTGCTTTCTGTGTATCTATGATTGTTAAAAATTGGGTGATTGGTCCATCAGTGCCAGGACCATACCTGAATACATCCAATTTCGTGCGGCAGGCTGGGTAGCTGTGATGATTGAGAGGTAGGTTGAACGCAAGACAGAAGTATTGGTCTATCAGCCCGGAAGCAAACCATACAAAAAAACTTGCAGGATAAGTTGGCATGCAAGACTAGACAACAGTGTGTATAGTGAAATTCTCAACCTAGAACAGTCATGATGGGTTTGTGCGTTGCTAAAGTCAATCAATTCTGCGCAGAAATTTGCAAGACTTGTCCACGATTCCACGATCCTTGTTTCAAATCTTGAATCTTCACTTGAACTGTGACACTGCCAGTTGTCCAACGAGGATCAGGCCTTGGTTCTCACAGAACTTGATGTGAGCTGCTTCCAATTCTGTTCCATGAAACATTTTTTGTGCGATTGCCAGTCGGAGATGAAATACTGAGTGCAAGGCTGCATCTAGAGTAGAGATGTTTGAGGACCTTTGATTGACACAGAATTCCTCAGTCTTGGACATGCAAGTGAATCTCACTCCGTCCAATGGCACAGGCCAAAATTCTGGAGAGTGCCATGCCTGAAGTCTATGAGGATTGAGGCAAAGGACATCCCAAGCTGGATCCTAAGCCCAACCGTTCCTTTCGAAATCATTCCTCATGCTGCATCTCTCCACGCTTCTCGTAACATTGGTTTCAGGTTTCAGTTACTTCGCATGTTTACAAATGTCTCCCTGGACCGTCCTGGACCTCGCTGATGTCGTTGTTTGACAACTCTGAGGTTTAACGGATTGAAGAGTTCAACGTCAGTAGCCATGATCCCAAGCCCTGGCAGATGACCTCTGTAGAAGTTGATGGCAGGGGACTCTTTTCACTTTGTTTTGATTTTGAGCTTCCTACATAAACCTGTTGAAGCCCGGATGATTTTTAAGCACAAAAGAGCAGCCATGCACAGCAGTCCATCTTTCACAAGTTTTCCAAAGGATTGCAACATTTCTTCTGTACGTCCGTAGGGGCCAAGTCTGACTCTCGTGCTTGGACAGGGCTCACCTCCTGGTAAGCTTGGAAAAATGGCACAAAGCGCACACCACAGTTGTGCGCTAGTTGCAGAGATGGTACAACACTAGTACAGTATGTATGAAAATAATCATATATAACACTTGGCAATCATTATGTATAATAATCGGCAACCACTTCGAAAGCTATTGCAATTCTATGTCGTTCTCTTTAGCCCAATGCAGTCCTTGTAATTGCGTCGTAGTTACAGTGAACGTTACATTGCGTTGTCATCGTTTTGCAAACATCAAATGCACTCAAGTCCCCCGCCTTGTGAGTCCTTCAGTCTAAAGGACTCGGGTCAGTGCTGCCAGTCTCAGTTTGGCGAAAACTCGCTGAGCAGCCAAGTTCTTTCGACCAGGTTCAAGTGGTTTCAGATGTTCAAACAATTCAGTTCAAGTTCAAGTCATTCAACTCTTGTGCAGTGAAATGCGCTACGAGTCTACAATGCATTTCAATGCTTTGCTTGGTTTGAAATATTTTTGCGCTTCTGTCTTGAAGCCGCATCAAACATCGCAAGAGCCGAAATTGTAGCGATCGCTTGCCAAGCACAATTCTCACAAAAGCCCTGCTTCAACGGGAGCTTTTTCTGCAATAGATGGAGAGGAGCATTGGCCTCTTATTTTCGCAGTGCTGGCAGAATGACCCACGGTTTTCTTTCCTGGTAGATAATTTTACAAGTGTTATTCAAGCCACAGTCATTTGCGTGAGTTGGGCGGGACAATGATCTTTTTGCAGTGGTCCCGACTGCCAACGACATGACCATACATTGGATGGATTGTGTTCCACAGTCGACAGTCCAGTCTACAATGTGTTTATGCACAGGCCATCTGGTCCCAACAACCTGCATCAATACAGTTACTATGTTGCTATGTTTCTCCGGAATGCAGGCATTTTGCCAGAACTCAATCTGCCAGAAGCATGAAGGGCGCAGTTGGACAAGAATCAGTGTACAACCTGCACACGCCCTCAGCAGCTTAGCACAGATTTCAGGCTCAGGTGTGACTTGGCGTAACACTCAACGGAGCGCTAGTCTCTAGTCGCAGCCAGTCTAACCCAGCGGTGAAGCACTTGAAGCACTCTGAGCACTTGGAAAGAACAGTCTTTTTTGTTTTAAGATGTTTTTGATGTTTTGTTTCTATAAGGATCAGCAGAACGATGTAGGCATTCTGGAGCCATAAGGCTACGAGCATTCCCATCAACCATCGACCTCAAAAGCAGTCAATGGCTAGAGCTAGGGATGAAACTTCTCAACCTATCTTTTACTCACTCCATTGCAATCTATTGTATTCGCACGTATTCACTTCATATTTCTCATGTTTTCTGATTGTTTTTTTTTTTAAAGTATTTTTTGAAAACCTTCAATTTTCCAAATTTCAACTTTCACGGCTTTTGGGCTGGACGAATCGGTATTTTTTTGCCGCTTGGACTTGGACTGGCGCAGCGCACCTGCTTGGCCTGGCTGCATAGCATTGGCCCCTTGGAATATGCAATGCATCCAAGACAAATGAAGACAAATGAACAAGATTGAACAAGTGATTACTAAGTGATTACTAGTGATTACTCAAATCTTTGAAAAATCTTTGATCTTTGTGACATGAAGTGAATCAAATTCACAGAAGCGACTCAGGTAATACTTCTCCCAACGAAGTCAACAGTTACGGTCAAAAACAACGGAGCCAGCCATACATAGACCTATATGTTTTGAAACGAGCGGTTCTCGAAAGCAATCTCAAAGCACTATCTGAGAAGTCACAGTTACACTTTTAAATGCCCTTTTTCTCAGGACCGAACACATGATATAGAGCTATATAATAGAGATATACAGAGACACACAAGAAGATGTTACGATATGCAGGTTTTATTCGATAGGGTCTTGATTATTCCATTGACCTCCCGCCATGTTTTCCACAGAGAGGAGGGCCACAGCAAGCAATCGTGAAGTCTTTTATTTTGTTGGCAGTCAAGCAAACGGGCAGGAGGATAAGAAAGCGATCCATTGAGCAGTTGTGACCAAACTCGAAGCCAAACAAGCCACCATCAAATGCTTTTGCAAATTGATATTTGACCTCCTGCTGTTCTCGGACTTGCCAACATTCCATCGATTGCGCTTTGGCTGTCCGGTGTACTGTTTAAAGGCTCTCCGAGAGAGATTGGCTGGGGTTGGCGAAATCGTTTTTCGACTTTCATACTAGAACAGATAGAGTCTTTGGTTTATACTACATAATTATATAGCCCATTCGTATCCATTTATCACAACTGGTTCTAATTCTAGGACTGGATTTTTGCCACATATCACACTGTTTGTGTAACGTTGACTCCTGAGTTCTGATCTTGTCAACACCACACTGGAAAGATCTCGTCAACGCCAGAAAGGGAGCTCGTAGAGGAAATTGAGTCAGTGCCTGGACTTTGACGTGGCTTCATGTGATGTCACCACAGGAAGGATCGCATGAGAGACTAGCATTCCTTTTCCCACAGGATATTGGATAAATAAATGTTTAATCGAGTGTTTCATCGCTTTATAGCATCAATTTCTATCACTTCCTGACACCTTGACATGATAAGTCAGCAGATAGACTGTTCCTGACACCCACTTGTCTTCGTTTGCTTCAATTGAAAATCTAACTGATTCCTAGTGACACCATTGGTTGCACAAACTTGTCGGATCTTCTCGAGGGCAATGTGCCTTTTTCTCATTCCTATGTAGCGCTGTTTTTGTTCTCTTTGGGCTTGGATGCCGGGGCTGGAGCCGAGGGGGAAGAGATAGAGATACATGGAGATACTCTATAAACAAGGAACTGGAAAATGCAGAAAGCATTGAACTTGAAATTTGACATCAGAAGCCAAGGACGTCTTCGAGACAATGTCTCACCTCCCCATTCAGACCCATTTGCGCGGAGAAAATGGACAGACTCATTTGCTTTCAGTGGCGTCGGAACTGTGCAGGCAAAATCAGGCAAACTGACTCAAAATCAAAATGATTGCACCGGAAAATCTGACGTTGCATCATTGAAGCACAGGAGTGTGTTTGCATCTTGAGTAGAAACTTACCCGGAATGAATTTTTCTCTGTCTTACTTGCATCCTTCTGTGCCAGGAGGATTTGGATGACATCTGATGGCTTTGCACAAAAAATCGATTTGATGCAGCTATAAGAACAGAAACATACCACTTGAGATTGAAAGGCTGCAAGGCTGAAAGGTGACATGGCAATGTGGTAGAGATAGAGGTTGCTATTGCAGATGTCAGGTGATGCCAGGGATACAGTCAAATAAACTTGCAAGACATGATTACTTTTAAGTTTCAGTCATGCTCTGAAAATCAGGAGCCAGGTATATATTTATGAGACCCTGAACTGCTGTACTGAACTGCAATGACCTGGGATGACTATGAGGAGTGTTGGTGCTTTCACTGTGCTGTCTTGATCATGGATTTGGAATTGAACCGCATATCCTGCCTTCTCAGCGCTACTGTTTACTGGCTGGGAGTGCGTTTTGTTTTGACTCCCCACGCGCAGGTGCAAAAGAGCCTTTCACGTCCTATAGCCTTCAACAAATCTGCAGAGGTGCGTGACAACCGCGTCACAGAAGCTCTTTACTCACATCCGACTGAAAGAAGACAGGCAGGTCAGGTATACTGTGCAAAGGGATGAATTGTCAATTTCTGACAAGTTTGATCTAAATCCTGTATTTTTTGTTATTGCTTGGCAGGCCCGTCTCAGTCAGCTGAAGCAAGAGATCGAGGATGAAGGTGGCCACAGGCGGGAACGTGAATGCTTAGTTTGTGGTTTACGCAGTTAACCGTCACGGTGGTTTCTCGTTTGAAAAGCAATGAGCACTGCCAGCACTGCACAGTTCTACTATGGATGGAACAAATCCACCACCTACGATGTGCAAAGCTGTCTAAATAGTGGGATAAACTTCCTTTGGTGGAGGATCTCCATCAACAGTACCATTCTGCCAAATCACCTCAACCTACTTGACCTCAACCTTTTTCACCTTATATATATATATACACATATATTATGTCCAAAAAAGGAGAATCATGAATTCTTACTTATTGGCAACAGGGACACTCATATGCACCGTTCTTTATTTTCCTGATACTATTGGTTGAAATTGCTTGGCAAACACTTGCATCTAAGCATCTCACTGTGTTTCCCATGTTGTTCCACGTTCCACCTGTGGATTTGCCCAATGCTTGCCCAGCTCCCGCACGGCCACGAGCTCACGTGGAGCACTTCAGCTCCAAGGGCGAGGCGAGTCGAGATGAGAAGCTTTGCTTTTCAAGTTTGATGATTTTTGAGAGAAAAGATGAGCAAAGTCTTTTAGATGCTTTTGTTCTGAACGTTCTCTTCACAAAATGATCCAACAGTAGAAGTTGTGGAATTGCTGAGCCCTGCGCGGCTTTTCCTGTTTGAATGCCTCAAGCACTCACTTACAACCAGAGACTGGAGCAACGACCGCAGCTGCAACGGATCAAGTGAGAGTGGCCCAGTCCTAGTTCCATGTGGTAAGAATCAGCTCCATGGATGCATCTTGAGAGACACGCGCAAGGATCAACATAGGCATGAGAGAAAGTCATGAATGAGCTGAATCAATCTGGATCTACAGTTGACAAGGATGACAAAGGAATCATGGACGATGGAAGGCTGCATGATCATGCAATTTTCATGCAATGTTCATGCGACAGCATCGCTCAGGTTTCTGCATGGTGGTGCCAGCTCTCAGATGACTTTCCTTCTTCCACATTCTTTTCTTGCAGATGAGCTGTTCTATGAGACTTCATGCAAGACAAGCTTCATCCTTTTGGTATTTGCTTTCCGCTAATTTTTCTGAAACAAAAGATGGCTGATGGTGCAACTTGTTAGACTCCCGATGTAAAGCCCTCAATCGATAGTGGCAAACATGACTTTCTTGCAACTTCAGGGCATGTTTTTTTTTGCAATGCAGGTGCGGAGTCTTCTCAGGCGTATTCACGCCGTCAATGAATGGTGGGAAGGATTAGATGTTGCAGAGATCTGCCGGGCACCAAGCGATGATAGTCTGTGATGATTTTGGCATCTCAAATCATTTTTTAAGGCCTCAAAGAAAGCTGATAAGAACATACAAGACATGAGCTCAATGACGCTCCTTTGGCATATCCCAAACGAAAATCGGCTTGCTGTCTTCCAACTAAGACCTTCTTTACATGGCCGGCGGAATGTACTGGGGCACCTGCTATGGCACATATTGCCGACGAGCAAAGGCAAGACTGGGCGAACATGTTCGCGTTTCTTTGATTGCCTTCGATTGCCTCAAACACTCGTACCCTGTATACCCTGTATGTAGTTGGCTGTTAGCTTCATCAATTGGACCCCTTAGAAAAGTTTCATGCTCTCGTTTACCACCAAGCAACGCAGTTGGCGACTCCGGAGTCAGACTACTTGGCTGCTCAGCTGGCATAAGTATTTCCAGGGAATTAGGGAATTAGGGATCTCCTTGTTGACACAGGTCTATTGCACACCAACAATCTGTCCAATTTCATGTGATTGTTTGGATTTGGATTTTTTCGTAGTGCTTTGCTGTCCTTCGTTTAGTATTGGTTGGCAGTCCGCCTTTCTCCACAATGGAAAACTGCTTGCTCAGTTGGTTTCGGTCTATCATGTCGACGAAGACAAGAAGAAGGGCTTCGAGGCCGGTTTTGTGTTGAAATGGTCACAAATGATGTCAGGGAACTTAAGTCGAAAAGTGTTGAAGGTTGAAGAAACTGAAAATATGGAAAACATATGAAAAAACCTAAAACATGAAACACATTGAAAAAACTGAACAAAATGATGTTCTCAACATGTTGGACCTTTTCTGGAAGAGACGTAGTCTTCGTGGTGCTTTGAGGCCACCTGGAGTGATCAAGCTCGATTAGCGCAGCGGCAACCAGGCTACGAATGGACGAAGACCTACAAGGCACCGACAACAGTGGACCGAACTTAATCAAACACCGAGGACTTGGAATCATGGATCTGTTTCCATTAAGTGGATATACAAATAAAATCAATCAAAGCAAATACAATATGACTTGCCAAAAAATGGCGACCGGGGATGAGAATCAGTCTTGAAGTCTTGAGATTAGATTAGAGAAAAAGTGGCAAGACACGTCAGGAGCTTTTGCCCTGGGTGACAAAGGCTTCACACATAGAATCTTCAGATGGTTTTATCATTTGCTTGTAGGCCATCGACTGGTCAGAGTCTCCCTTCCACTACATCACCTTTCGTATGTGGAACGAATCTTCCAGCTACTTGAGGCGATGCCGGTTGGCAAGAGTTGAGACATGAGGCGATGTGAGGCCAATGATATGCCAATGATATGCCAATGATGATAGCTGATAGCCGGATAGCCGGATAGTCTTGAGATGTTTCAGTTGTTTTGAAAGCCTGGCCCAGGGGCAAAATTTCCAGTTAAAGGAACTCTGTATTTCTCTCTGCTAGAGAGCTGGGAGGGTCTGCCACTCGCACTTGCGACAAGTATAGTGTAGTACAACATCTTGCAAATTTGTAAGATACTATATATAAGCCGTAAAACTATAGATACTTCAAGATGGTTTCATGTTTCCCTATAGGACCCCAGATTGGAGCAGAGAAGAAACAACAAAAACTAGTATCGCTAGCTGAGAGCGGAAATTAGGAGAATGCACGGGCTCAATCCAAAGGTCTGCAGGGTCGTGATGACAGATGTCCCTCCAGGATGGTGCAGTTCGATAAAACCTGGAAAGAGCTGGTGAAACGATTGAAAGAAGTGTGTGCCGGCCAACAGGAGCTCTCTTGAGACCTATTCACCTTGATCAGTTGAACAGTATTGAATGGTTGTACACAAGTACACAATTGCGCCCAGTCCAGGATACCGTCTACAGAGTACTCGTTGATGACTCAGTGAGGCGAATGATTGAGTGATTTAGCCCTGGCATCTTCCAAACCTGAACACAGTCGACAAGCGACAGTTGACTTTCAATTTTCGGTCATCGGAAGAGCCGCTAGTCACAAATATGCATCAAATCATAAAGAATCAAGGGGCCGGGAAACATTCATGTCGAGATATCTGTTTTGTCCGGTCAAGAAATACGAGCGTGATGACCATGTTTTTATATCTTTGTATCCTCCTGCGAGAGAAAAGACGCACCAGCCAATGGATGCTGGCTTCGCACCAAGAGGATCAAGAGAAGTTGTATGAAACCTTTATAAATCTTTGGTGTTCAGACGTGTTTCGTGTTTCCTTCATTGCTTCAAAGACTTTTTTCTTCGAACCTCGCTTTCAATTGAATTGAGGGAACCTACCATCTGGAAACCTGACTGCGAGAGCAAGCATCAAATCGCGTGAGTTTCAATGGATAGCTGGCTTGTCCAGCTTCCAAAAATTCAGAACGGGTGAACTCCCACTGCGCAGCGCGTTGCTGTGCGTACCGATTTTCTTGCTGCAGCCCTGTTCAGAGACAAAAATGGAGCTTCAAATTTTAACTTTGAATGATTTAAAGTAAATGAGTCTTTTTCATCTTTTGCATCTTTTTCTATACAGTAAGTCTTTCCAAGTGCAAAATTGCGGGAGTCTGACCGCATGCTATTTGATTCTACGTGGTCATCGGGCCATAACCATGACTCCAACTGTGAGCTTTGCAGGTTCCTTCGCAGATGATGGAACTCACACGCCAAAGGTGGAGCATGGTTTTGATGTTCTGATCGATTGCTTGATTTGAAACCTTTGAAACCCAAAAGGCTGCGATGGTAAGAAAATCACGCCTTGATCAAGAGGAATGTTGGTCCAATATTTGTGTCTTGAATGATTTAGATAGCAATGTCCTTTGCTGTCAGACAGTCAGACAAATCAAAAATCAATTTTTTCGCACCGTGGCTGCCGTGGCTTGCAGGGAAGCGGAGCCTGGCCTGGTCTCATGGAGTGTTCCGGGACTCAGCGGGTCTGAAGGGAGCTCGCAGAGCTAGACGAATCCCAAGACCATTCAAAATTAGCATACATTGCATACATTTACTTGTCAATATTTCTACATGTTTACATTTGTTGACTCCATATCTTCAAGATTAATTCCTTTTGGCTAGACCTTCCAAATGGATCATATCCTTCACTCCGTCAAATATAGCAGAGGATGGTACTTAGCCCCGATGATTCCTTCAATATCTCCAAGCCATGTTGTGATGGTAACTGTCATTGTATGTCTATTCTAAAGGCGTCTACGGCTGTGCAATTTTATGAGGGTCAATTGCCAAGCGCACAGGATTCAATCATTTGGAAGCAAATCCATTATCCTTATAGAGACAAAACGCATCAAGAAGCAATGCATTTTGGTGCAGTTCTTTGTCTTCAATTGAACGAGTGAACCGTTGTCCTTCTTTAGGAAACCTTAAATTTGCACTGCTGACTGCAAATTCAATAGAACCGGAACCCTTGTGCTGCTTAGTCAGCAGACAATGCTAAGCGAGCACCCAAATTGACTCTGTTTTCAACATGCCAAAGCTATCCCGGTGCCATTTGCTAAGGCTTGAGTGCCCGAGATGGCTATGATGGCCGACCAGCCACAAGGGACGGTACTACACTGAGCGATTACTATTTACATAGTCACGCTCAAAACCAGGAGGTTCTTTCTTTCACGATTTTGTTTAGGCTACAACTAGTAACTATAAAACTATATAACATTATATAACTATATTAAAATTTACTATCACATCGTATATAGTGCTGTTAAGGTTTCATTTGCTCTCGAATTATCCGTCAATCTGACGCCTTCGCAGTCCAGGTCGACCTTGCACCCAAGAGGGTGCTAGCAGATGGTCTGGCGCCAAGGGGTGTTCCAAACTGCACCTGTTGTGATATGATCCCAAGCCTTTCAGTCCTTAGATTGCGACATCTGTACCTGCCCTTGTCGTAGCAATAGTGACCTTTTTTGTCTCCAAAAAAAGCTTTCGGGTAGATCTCCCCAAGAGTGACATGGATAAAGAGAATCAAAGTGTTACCAAGTGTCACATCTTAAAGCAAACCAAAAAACCAAGTAAAGCTACACGTGTTACAAAGTGTTTACAACATGTAACTCATGTAACATGTTACTTATATAGAGTAATCATGTTAATGTTTTCATCATTTTTCATCGTCTAAGGCACCACATGTCTTAGAAGTAAAGACTTCACTGTCGCTTCCAGGCGTGGCTTGGAAGGTAGTCGACCAGTCACTCGAGATGGACCCAGCTTGGACCGAGGGACCTCCACATTGGACGGCTGGAATCCCAGTCACATGGAAGATCATAAAGGCACTATATCTTTTATTTTTTGTAGTATTTGAATTTGGATTTACATTATGATATATCTGTACATATGTATGGTTGGTATATGATTCTGCTTTTGTATCTCAACATGGCTCATGAATTTTGTACTGGTGCTATCATGCAACAGAACTTGATGAGGGATTTTTGTGGGGGGGAGGGAAAGCTAGTCTAGCCCAGCAGTAAAGTGTCTACATCTCAACAGATCAGTGTGGGCATGGAGATTGAAAGATATCCAGCAGAAGTTTCTGCAAACTTGAAAGTGCACTCAGGCCCTCAAGTCGTTTTGTGGGACAAAGACGGATTCTCTTGCAACTCAAGACATTGGATGTTTTGAAGTGTTTTGAAGTGATGAAAACGAGATTGAAATGCACATGATCTATCACTGAGTCACTCGTCGGCTTCCCCACACGCAGGTCTGCGGCCAAGTACTCGCGACGGTGCGCGGCTGCAGCAGGCGGGGCACGATTTTTGCTTCACGGCGCTGGCTGGATGGTGTTCTCTGAGAAACGAGACAAAGATGACAAAGATGACAGATATGCTTCTGTAGTTTTGGATCCAATTTTGTGCTTGAGAAATGTAATCAGTTGCTCTGACTCGCAATGCTTCAGATGATTGACGGCAACCGTCGATCTGAAGGGCGGCCTGCAACTAGGCAAAGGAGCTTGAGTGGTGTACTGCATGCTGCAGTATTCTGGAGCAGTCAGTCCTCTTTGCATTATTCAGTAGATTTTGAGAGAGACAGTACTTCCGATTCTCGAGATTCTCCATACAAGCAGCACCTTCGAAGTTTTGCTCTTCCACAAAAACTAGCTAGCACTAGCATGGGAGATGATCAAACGTTTCAGTGAGAATTTATGAGCAAGACTTCACTTTGCCGAATTGTCAGGGATCGACAATCAAGGACGGCACCCGCAGCCATGCGCGTGGGGTGGACAAACCTCTTCAACGGTTTGCTGGCAGATTGAGGTGATACTACGGTAGGAGGTGGTACTGTGCATCACCAGTCATCTCATCACTCGTCATCACTGCCCGCATTCTTCTTGCATCCCAACACATACCTTTGCATTCCTCCATTTTGCTCCGCTGTCAGTATAATTTTCTACTATATTATAGTCGATCATGGGTCAAGGAAAAGTCAAGGTCAAACCGCGAACTAGTCAATGAAGCTAATAGTCTGTGGATGTGGGAGAGGATGCAGACATGATCCAAAGCATTTCAACGCGCCAATGAACTCCAGGAGTAGCGCATCACGGCAAGACAGCCGTCAGGCTGGGATGCTTTCAAGCCTTCAGTTTTCCTTACTTCAGACCTGTCATTTTAAGGTGCAATCTCATAGTCTGTTTGTGCCTGTGAATCGAACAACATGCACCCAAACCAACAGTCACTGTAAGTTTCTCCAACTTGTCCATGGGACTGAATAATTGAGGGATATTTCAAGGCAAGCTCGTGGCATTTCAGACGACCGAAGACAGCTGGATTGCATGTTCCCACGTTGAGTCCTGCGGAAGGCGAACAGCCGCAAGAAGCGCCAGCCTTCTGGATCTCATGTGCGGTACTCTGTGGCAAGTGGTCTTGGAAAGATACAGCGGAGATGGCAGTGAGAAGATGTGAAACGTGATAAACCACATCTAAATGTCTAAACTGCCCAAACTTACTAAACTACTGAAACTACTGTACTGAACAAAACAGAGGGGGTGTGAAACAAAAACATGGCTTTGATATGCCCTCACCAATTCAGGCCCATCAAAGCAAGGCATGGAAGAATATCCAACCTGAATTCGACAGAGTTAGTGCTAGTGAGACAACTCACACTTTGGTGATTTATTTGACTTTCACACATTGTCTCGTGTCCTTCTTTTTCAAATTGTCAGCAATGATGCTGCGAAAACTAAAGATGCCCTTCAAAGCTTCGCATTCGCAGGATTTCTTAATTTTCTTTTCTAATTTGATTTGATACATCTATCAATCTTCACAGTGTTCTTGTTGTAGACTCCTTGTTTCCTGAGACTTCTGTACAAATTCACCCTTTCCGTCTCCCTGCCTTCATGTGAGTGCTTGTCCAAGCAAGGCAGAAATTCTAAGTTTCGATCGTAGCACGAGCCCCGAGGCGCAGGTCTTCGAAAAGCGTTCCATTCTTTCTACGAGTTGCAGATTTGAAATTTCAATGAAAGATTTCCAATGAACAGATTTATTCCCGGACAAACATGATACTTTATGGTAGACCGAAAGGATGCATGCCTTTGAATGGACATGGAAGCATTGTGCACTCCCAGCTAGGTGACTCAAGCAGAAAATCGCAGTAAAGTATAGAATCGAACATATGAAACGGTATAGAAAAGTCTGATGGTCTTTAAGGATCAATACTGACAGATACGTCGATTATTGTATTGCACAGGATCGTCGAATTTAGTTCCAAGCATCCAGTTTCGTCCGCAAGATTTTGCTTGTCGCTCTCGGCCAGCCTCGTGTACCTTGCGGAGAAGTCTTCGCTCATGAGTGTCTCAGCCCCTGTGTGGATGCTGATGAGAGTGCCTGGAACCTCAGGGTGAAGCAGCTAAACTATGCAAAACGCAGCCAAGCAGATTGACCAGCAGAATGCATCTGAATGCCGTGGCCCTCGGAATCCATGTCAAGATCGAGAGACTTGAACAATCTTGGAGGAGGGAAGGAAATGGAAACCATTTTTTTCAAGGCAGGTGGAAGTGCATCATGCTGAGAGATCGCAAGGAGAGCAACCCTGACATAGAAATAGAGTTGAGTAGATGTGTGATGTACATGCATAGGTATCGGTATGAATAGATGTTTTGCAGGGTTTGTATGTGTTTGTTGGCCGAGCTTATGAAATGAGAATGGGGAATATGGAGCTCAAGCTTTCAATTGATTAAAGACAACACGCTGCTGGGGGAAGCACCATCACAGCAAATCCGGACCAAAGGGATAACTTGACCTTGGGTTGATGTGAAATTCCGAATGATACTGATATGATGTCAAAATATACATAAATTATACTATTTTGACCACGTCACAGTAGCGAAACGAAGGTCGAGCTGCTCGAGTGAGTGAGGCCGGAGCCAGGTGCCACGTCGGCAGCGCAGCGCAAGCCCAGCCATTTTGTAAGGCAAACTTGTAGAGTCGTATCGTAGAGTAGGGAGAGCTTTCGAGAAATCGATATGAACAGAGATCAATTGGACACGCAATGTGATATGATTTGGTATTTTTTTCCCATGAAGCTTCAGAACCAAATTTGTGGCTGGGTCAGACTGTCTGAGCTCGTAACATAGCGGGCCTGAAAATCAGAGCCTCAAACCCTACTCGAACATTCGGAATGCCACCCGGGCCCACCGGCCGGCTTTTCGGACCAAGTCCAAAAGCCAAAAGGGCACGGCTTCGCTTCGACAAGTCCACAGATCATCGGAGCTGCACTTCTCCGAGTTTCCACTTTCAAGTGCTTTCAACTTGATCTTGACAATCTTGATGATCTTGATGATCTTGATGCTTAGTGAGGCGCAGTGCCTAGTTGCTGGGTTTAGGATGTTCAGGTGATCTGCTGACTCCCAGTGAAAATACACACGCTTGGCCACGAGATGAATTCTGTGCCTGGAGAGGACTTCATGGGATTGAGAAGCGATTGAGTCAGCGACAGGAATCCGTTCAGACCGAGATATTTAGCTCTACTTTATCTATTTGTTTGTCTTTTCCTGTAGTGAAAAGTGGGGTACATCTTGGATCTCCGAAGGCAGAATGAAGGATTTGTCTCCAACGGCTCCTTGATTGCAGGATGCCAAGAGGACCTCATGTGAATAGTTGTGGAAGAAACATTAGTATAGTAGAACATACTAGAACTATCTAGAACTTCAAGCTGTTTTCAAGACTCCTTGTCATTCTGTGATGTTGAAGAGAGGCTCTTCAACTGTTTCACCGAGTTGTCATATCAGAATCACTTCCGCCGATTTTGGTGCCACGTCATTTGTTGATTTTTTTGGTGCCGCGTCACGAGCGGTCTGGTGCGTGAGCCTTGGGCTTTCGCTCGGCCGGAGTCTTAGACCGGGCTTAGGCAGAAATTCTTCACCTTCGTAAAGCATTTCAAAGACACGGATTTCTTCTGCTGAACTGCTTGTGCAAAAACAACAGTCCCTGAACGACAACAATAGCATCCTACAGCTAGATAGCAAGAGCTGACTGCAATGGAGTCGTGTCTTCCTTTCAACTTACATACAGTAATGTGTATTTCCAATAATTTTCCCATCACCTGGCATAGAAAATACATAACAATAGTGTAATTGTAATGATGATAATGATAATGACAATAATATACAATAATAATAATGATAATGATAATGATAATAGTTATTTCAGAAAAACTACAAATCGTATGATAGTATGATATCGTATTTTGTGTACCATGCGCATATAGAACTGGGTACGAGAGGGTGCGAGTGCCTGTCAGGTCGAGAACAGAGCTGCACCCAGTGACGTTTTCCGAGGGCCGAAAAAACCGTTGCGACCATGACACCTCTGCCGAAACCTCGTGGAGGGGGCACGAGTCGGGCACGAGATGCCGATCAAAGGTGGCCCACAAAACCTACGGCGAGTCAGTGGTGAGTATGCAACAAAATGCAACAAGTACATGCGACATGCGATTCATATGACCGCAAAAAATGGATGAACATGGTATGTACATGAATTTTCAGAGCGTGGTTTTGGCAATGTTTTTTTAAGTTTCACGGAGATCCATCCTGGCGTGTTTGGAAATGCTTGACCACCGTTGAAAAGTCTTACATCAATGCTTTCACCTTTTAGGATTTGGGTGTTTCCGACAAAGCTCCTGAATCCTTAAGGCTTTGGCCTTGAATCTGCACTGTTCGATGCTTTTTGCGGAAACACTCATCTCTTGCATGTGCACCAATACTCCGATTCAATGCGTTTGATGGACATGTGCCTGCTACAGGCACAAACTGAATATGAGCGGAGAAAACAAGGGCTGCCTTTGTGATTTGCTACTCCGAACCACCTTGACATTGGAAGCTCCAGCCTTGTCTTCCTGTCACTACTCACTCCTCTATTAGTTTGAATAAGGTATAGTTGTACAGATGTGAAATGGAGAGAGAGGGGCCAGACAAACATCGTAAATCATAAAGTTTCAAATCATCGAGCTTACTGTCACCCTGGCCTCTTGAGAGCATGTCAGGGCCTGCGATGCTCGCACTTAAATTTGGACACTAAGAGCAAAGATGATTAGCTATCACCATCCATCACCAAGACAATGGCATGGCCACCCCGACATGCTAGCCTCGCAGCTAAGCTGATATTTGCATCCGACGTTTGCTGTGGGAAGTGTTGAAGGTAGTGAGGTGTTGCTTTTATGGTTGTTTAGTTTAGGCGGCTTCTGACATCTTGCGATTTCCTCAGCTGGCTATGCAGGGACAGCATCATACGAACCATGACCAGAGCAGCATAATTAGCCCAACATACTAGCAAAAGACAAAGTAATTCAGAGTCCCCCAACAAAAGAACACTCAGACTAACCGACTGTAAACTGTATGGAAAATGTGCATCATTCCATCAAGGGTCTTCTCTCTATAAGGATCCATGCTCTGTCTTCCAAGCAAGTCGCGAACGCACATCAATTGAACCAAGCAGAATAAGAGGCTGGCATAGGCAGGCGTAGCGCAACTGCAGTGACTTCCAGCACTGCCTGCCTAGCTTGCGACCTGGTCACCCAGGGTGCTGGTTGTGTGGGTGTTGAATGTTCAGCGAAATAGAGTGGCTTTTTTTGCATTTGTTCATCATGTTTACTTTCCTGATCTATATAATCAGCATCAAGTATATAGTGTAGCACTCTAGTATTTGATGTGTGCTACAGTTGGAGAAATTAGGCACACGCGAAACTATAGCTTGAACTGAAACATGTGATTGGATGTCAACAGCCTGGTAATTTAGGTTCGATAAACCACACTATGTTTTTTTTTCATCTCATGATTTGCCAACGCATTTCACTTTTTTACTGATTTTCGAGAACACGCAAACCAGCAAACTGACAGTCAATGGTTGGTTTATGTTGATATAGGACCCTGTGATACTCCGCGTGTATCTTTTGAGTTTTCTCACGGTTGCGTGTGCATGCATACAACCATACAATTCATACAACAAGGAAAATAGATACATTCCTGTTCACCAATTTTGCCCTTTGAAAAAGCTCTGGTGCTAAGGCTGGATGGTGAAAAATAAAGGATCGAAATCAAAAAAGGCTCGAGGGAGCGTCGAAATGCAGTCCATGTGAAGCTTGTGAAGCTAAATGCCTTGAAACTTGAAATAAAGCATTCGAATAAGCAACGTTTTTTGTTTTAGCTTTCGAGGTGTCCGTTTCTGATGATGGTTCCCTGCCGTCCATTGATGCATTTTCTGTGGGCACGTGGTGGGGCAGCTTTGATTTTGAAGTTGAATGCACTTTCTGATGATTGAACCGTTTGGGCATGTTTGGGCAGTGGGCCTGTGCCGTGAGGCGAAGAAGGTGAAGGATGGAGAGGTGGCCACAAGACACATGATGGAGTTCAAGATGCAGACAGAGTAGATTTGTTATAGATTTGTTGCGATTTGAAATCTGTCGATATCTATGATATGTATTGGGTGATTTCATGATTTCATGTGTTTTCTTTCTTGGACATGTTCAAGACAAATCCAAGAGTTTTTTTGCTTAAATTCGTGCTTTGAGTTCTAAGAAAACAACGACAAAAAAAAGCACGAGAAAACACGAGAAACCTGTCAGCAGTAACTCGGTGGTTCGCCAGGCGATCGATGCAGAGGTCGCGATCCAGGTGTCGAACGAAAAGCTTCAAGCAAAACGAAAAGCTTCAAGCAAAACATATACAGTACAATATGACCAGCATAATATTCAAAACAAAGCTACATATTCAAGGCTTCATCAAAATGTAACTAAAGACAGAAATAACATAAATGAATTCTTCGATATGTTCTTCGTTTTGTTATTTTTCGTTTTCTCCAAAGTGTAGGTTTTGGGCATCCAAAAGTGACTTCATCCGTACGAAACCCGTGTGGTCCACGGCAGGTCAAAGAAGTTGAAGAACGTCTGCAGGTGGAAGCGACGGGTCCAACAATACTTGCTGGTTTCAACATTTCAACATGTTTCAAGGTTCCTGGATCAATACTTGCTCTACTGACCTCTATCGCATTTTGGGGAAGATATCAGCATTTTGCAACATTCTAGAGGCCACTAGAGGCCAGTACTACCTGTACCTGTATGTATTAAGTGTATTCAGTCTATTTATGTCTATTTATGTCTATTTTGTTATTTGTTTTGTAGAGAATGGACAGAAATCTTCTCGTTTGGGGGGCAACTGGACCTTGCTGCGATTTGCCTGCCAAGGCTCTCACTGTAGAGATGAAGCAGGTGGAGGTCAAGAAACGAATTGGGAATTGAGAGCATTCACATTTTTCACATCAAGTAACATCAAGTAACATCAAGTAACCCTGTTTGGAGGACTGTTATGTCAACAGCAATACTAGTAGCGAGTTTTGCTTGTTTCTTACTTGACAGCGTTTGCTTTCGGCACTTCAGTTTCAATGGCATTCCTAAGGGGGGGGATCACCATTATTCCCAATGGTTTCCTGTCATTCACTATGGTTCGCTGTCGTGCCTGCAAGCTTTCAACATCTCACTGATGCAGCCTTTGATGTTAGCGTCAGGGAAAGATCAAGCATTGCGCGCTTGAAGCAAAGCGAGCAGAACTGACTGAAAAGGACCGCAATTCTCGATGAATTAAGAGAAACACGGTTGTCACGGGATTTCTCGGGAAGATTTGTGACTTACATCCCCTTCTCCGTGCACATGCGAACCGCATTTCTTCGCTTGAAAGCAAGACCATTGATGTTACAATGGGGTTAAGACTGTTGTTGCGAGAAATCTTAAGACGTAGAATGTCAGCTGCAAAGAATGTTCAGGAACTGAAGCCCTTGCCTGAAGACCTAAAAGTCTACAGACAGGCGAGATGGTTTGTGCAACCTTTGTGCATCAGTAGATGTATCGAATCAGAAACAAAGTATCCAGAAAAGCGCCATTTGGTAACGTAATGTACTATTGCGTATACTTCAATAATATAGACACCTGATATGCGAGTTAGAGTAGGCCTTGCCCATGTTCTGGCCCATAGGCCCGAGGGCCATATGTGGGTTATAACCCCCAAAATTTATGGGCATATTATACCCCAAAAATCTATCTTAAGGCTGAAGATGGGCAAGGCCTGCCTAATAGAAAAATAGTAAGTATTGTATAAGGGTCGTCCTGCGTAAAAATTTTAATGGTAATTTTTGTAGTATTGTTCCCCCCCACTTGTCCTGCCTGCCTGTCTGTCAGAAGGTTTTAAGAGAAGCACTCAAGCGCACCCTTGCTTTAGCAACGGCGGATATTTATTTTATTTATTTTTTAGGGGATACTCAGAAATTAAATGCCAGTGACCACTTAAAAGGTCATTGTTATTTATTTTTTTTGAGTTTTTTTTATGAATTGAATGGCTCCCCTCTGCCGAAAGGTGGATGCCACTCGGGTGTGGCAGTCAATCAATTCATCAACCCTGACCCCCACCCCACCCCTTTACACCCATTTATCAATGAGACTTCGTCTCAAAGCACGCCATCCCCCACTGTCCGGAGCCCCTCATCTGTTGTGGTTTGTTGATGAAACACTAGTGTTTGTTTTCTGGTAGCAGTTGTCATGCCGTTCTGCACTAGGAGTTGTTCATAGGATGTATATATATATATATACTAGATAACTAGCTAACTAGGTGGCAGGCGCAATATGTGGCAGGTGCATTCTCTCACGCCCTATGTGTAAAACAAAATTTGCGGAAAAAGCGTTTATGAGCGAAACTTTGCTAACTTTTTTGTTGGA